>WBMW01002615.1:0-51744 GCA_013396635.1 Penelope pileata
CCGGCTGAAACCAGAACAATCTGATACAAGCTCCAGACAGCAGAAGATACAGCAAAGTAATAGAATAACAACCTTTAAAATTTCTGTACTTTTGCTCAGTCTACATCTTGATTTTGTCTTCCTTTCACTCTACAGGGAAATTATTGTCTGTCTTAAACACGCTGATGAGTGGCTGAAAGAACAGATAAGTGTATTGTTCAGTTCCTCTTACCTACAAGAAGAAAATTCATGAAAACAAAAATGCAAGAAACTACATTATGTAAAAACATCACCTAAAAAATTTCATCAAACAATAGTGTACCTGTGTTTGCGTTTCTATAATTTTTTTTTTTCTGTCAAATTGTGTCAGGTAGCATTCTTCTTAGGCAAAACATCATTTTTTTCCAAGTATAAACAAAAGGCAACTTAGAATGTATGTAACTTCCATTGTTCCCCTACACTGTAATAACTGGGTGGATTATTCCTGTAAGATTTCATAATATGAATCTAAAGAGTAGCACTTGAATGAAGGCAATACAACCAAGTACTTCAGGAAAGGAGAACATAATTTTTCTATAAGACTTAGCTAATACATAGCATGAATAAGAACAAAGATCTGCTATTCTAACAACAGGCTTGGACATGCTTCAGTTCTTTCATCTTCAAACACCAGTGATATTCACAACCTTTTTTATGTACAGAGTAAGTATGGATATAGATCTAAACTCTAATATAACATATACCTTATGGTATGGTGAAGTTATATAATTCAGCCGTAGTAGAAAAACAACATCTTATATTCATTTATTTTTTTTCTGTTATAATTTTACTTTCCTACACTGAGTATTCCTGTTCATTACTTTGTCCTTTCTCATGATATGCTACTCCTTTCACTTTCTATACCTTCAGTTTTCATTCATTCTTACTCATTTTAGTTTGTACCACAAGATGTATATTTTCTTCTCCATCTCCCATTTTCTGTCTCCAAAACAACCTATTCTGAACTGAGATACTGGGAGAAAATAATTGTTCTCCATTTTTTTTTCAATATGTTCATGTTCTGAAGTTAGATTCAACATTGAAAAAATCTGAAGTCTACCATTAATTATATTCTTAACAGATTTTTTTTTCAAATTGACATTTGAATTTTGACATAAAAAATAAATTCAGTTTTATTATACTTAAAAGCCACCTAAATGCAATGTGTTATTAGTTAGCTAGCTACATTTGTGGTTTTGTTTCTGATTTAGTATTATTTGGTTAGAAATAATATTAAACTGTAAAAGGATTAATGAAGTGTTAAGAGCAGTTAAAGAGTTTAACATGGATTATCCTGCAGAAATACTCCTAGAAACGTACTGACTTGTGCTGACTATACGCTATTTTTCTTCCTTTCTTCTGCTATAGAAGAGCATAATAATATTACTGAATCAGCAAGGCTCTGTTCTTTTGATTTTGAAGATTTACTCCACATTCTACCAATGCCTGCTCTATTAATAATTTTCAAACCATAAAGAAAATAAAGCTTTCAATATCAGGATAAAATTTCCTTCCTAGTGAAGTGTCAAAAATGCTACAAGCTACCTGTTCCTTCTTTTCTTTCTTTCTTTTTTTTTTCCCTTTCTTCTGTGTGTTTTTTATGTCAGTATTTATGTGAATGGTGGCAATGACCTAATCAATAGGTCATTTGGAAAGTAAAATGAGCATGTAATGGAGGTGTGTTTATTGGCATTTCAGTCACTCAAAATATAGACTTATTTCTGGAGTATCACACAAATAGGCAACTTCAAGTTAATAAAGCAGAAGTTTTCATTTGGTAAAAATTGAGTTTAACCCTATTGATTCATAGACAAAATGCTTTGATGGTTCTCAGAATTTTCTCATTATTTTCACATAAATCAGAAAGAGCAAAATTCTAAAGTTATGCAAATGATTTAGTTATTTTACTGTAGAATTTGTTAAATAAATGCTATATAATGTATTACTTTTAAAACTACATTTACAAATTGAATTCTGCCACCTTTTCTGTTGAAACTGACTGGCTTACCCTTTATTGCGTTTATTATTTTTTTGCTGCCCAGTCGTGGACATTTCTTCAGGTCTTCTTGACACTTCTGAACAGTGCCATATCAGGAGCAATAAGCTGTGAGGACTAAGCACTCCAGCTCTCTCTTCCTTCCTCAACCCCTACCCAAAATAAATCTACACACAAACATGCAGTGCATGGACACTTATCTCATATCTTCCTTAGTTCTACCGCTTTTCAGCCTTATACTTTCTTTCAAGCTTTAAGGTATTCCAGACAAGAATACATTTTCCTAAGGTATTTTAACCTTGAATTGGATGGCTTTCTTTGCCTGTCTTCATGACATATATGACAATAGAACTATTAACAGTGATTCCATCTCCCTTTTGTCATGACACTCATAAATATAATGGGAAAATAAGAGTTACAAATCTGTTTCAATGTAATTACATACAATAATAATGAATGGAAGAGCATTTGGTAATAAATTGATACATACGATTATGAAGTTAGGTTGATAAACAGTTGTGAATTGCATGGTACTGATTTTCCTTAAAATCTTAAGGGCATTAAATTTCTTGCAGTTATGTGAATACAGGTTTATGAATGGGTATCTCTTAATTGCCGCATTATGTACTGTTTATTGTAATTTGCCTAGAAGGCTTTTTAGACAGTAGAAAATTAGGCTTTGGTCAGTAATGGGTTCTCCTGCTCATTTAGGGAGTTTGATACACTAATGTCAAGCATACCATCCTCAGATTGTCCAGAAAATATGACAGGTAACAGAAAGTCATATTCAGCAGATTTGCATTGCATTTTTGAGCTAACATTTTAAATACGCTTTGAATATCTACACCGTAACTTACCAAAAAATTCTCAAGTTTGTTCAGAATTATCAAAATTAAGAAAAGGACTTGACAGTTTACAACATTATCTGAAAGCTGCATTTGGATTCATAATAATCTGTTTTGGCTTTTTAAATTTTGATAGCTGTAGAACATTTCATTCAGAAGTAGTCAAAACTGTCTTGTAATTCATAGAATCATAGAATGGCTTGGGGTGGAAGGGACCTCAAAGAGCATCTGGTTCCAACCCCCCTGTCGTGGGCAGGGTTGCCAACCACTAGATCAGACACTAGGTCAGGCTGTCCAGGGCTTCATCCAGCCTGGCATTGAACATCTCCAGGGACAGGGCATCCACAACTTCTCTGAATAGTCTGTTCCAGCACCTCACCTAATTGCAAATTTTCTCCGTCATCTAATCTAAATCTCCTTTCTTTCAGATTAAAGTTTGTCCCTTGTCCTATCACTATCTATCTGTGTAAAAAGTTGTTTTCCATTTTGTTTATAAACTCGCTTTAAGAATCAGAAGGCCGCAATGAGGCCTCCCTGGAGTCTTCTTTTCTCCAGACTGAGCAAGCCAGTTCCCTCAACCTTTCTTTGTAGGAGAGGTGCTCCAGCCTTCTGACTGGTCACAGTTTATACTGTTGTACTTAGAAACATTTTCATCGATGCCATTGTAATCCTAATATTTTACAGTACCATAATCTATCCATGAAAGTTTGCATTGGGCTAAAAGTTGGCAGCAAATGGTATGTACATTTTTAGATTATATTAACTTAAAAAAATCTGTCATTATACACTTTGGGGTTTTTTTTTCTTTCTTTTTTTCCTCCCCCCTCTCCTTAACAACTAAAAAAAAGTTAATAAGTTAATGCCTGAACTTTAGGAAGCTGAAATGCAAGTACAGCTCTGGAACCAAATGCAAAGAAAAGATGCAAATGAGGAGATCTATTTTTTCAAGAGGGCAAGCATAAAATCATATGCACTTTTTATTACCTATAGCTTCCACTCTGTGGAGAACAGGCATAGCCCATGCATGATACTGCATGCAAATGTGACAGGTAAGAATATAAGCAATATTCTGGATATTTGATTATTTGAGTCTTTATTTACAGAACTCTGCAACACTATCTAGTGATTTTTAGTACCAATGTTCTAAAAATGCGCAGTATAAAACAGTAGCAGCAGGATACTGATGTTAAAAGTTAATTATAGCAGAAAGTCACAGCAGTAGAAAACTCATTTAACTCATTTTTATCATACTGATATTGAATCAGTGACTTCTTAACACAGCCTAGAGTTTTCTCAGAAAAGGTCAAAATATCTTCTATTTCATATCACAGTTAAAAAAAGTGAAAAACAAACTAAACAATTAGATTGCAAGATATAGTTTGAATTGTGAAATATGCCATTTGTTAAAGTACCAGAAACTTCTGCATTGATTTGTCTTCCAGACATCAGCAGTCTCAATGCCAAGTCCACATGTACTTTTTGTTTAACGAGAAATTTTTAAATACATAAATAGGTTGTCAGTGTGATGTATATAACACATTTAAGGCCAGCTGTATATTAAACAGTCAGTATCAGCATATGAAGACAATAAAGAAGAAATGGGAATCACAGAATCACAGAATCACAGAATTGCAGGGGTTGGAAGGCACCTCGAGAGATCATCGAGTCCAACCCCCCTGCCAGAGCAGGTTCCCTACNCTTTCTTATACAGGGGAGCCCAGAACTGGACACAGTACTCCAGCTGAGGCCTGACCAGGGCAGAGTAGAGGGGGAGGATCACCTCCCTTGACCTGCTGGCAATACACTTTTTAATGCACCCTAGGATCCCATTGGCCTTCTTAGCCACCAGGGCACACTGCTGGCTCATGGCCAACCTGTCATCTACCAGGACCCCCAGGTCTCTCTCTGCAGAGGGAGGAATGTAAGATAACCTAACTGATATTTTATGTATATTGGAAATGTGCTTTGTGATTTTGGGGTTCCACATTCTCTCTCTAAAAAGTATTCTTATGAATGAGATACAGTAGCTTTTCCATTAGTCTTTGATTGTTGGCATATTCTTCTCTGAATTGAAGCAGCTGTAAAGCCCATTTTCCTTGTATGACAATAGCTATTATTCCATTCAATGCAATTTCAATGTACTTTTACTATATTTTTTAATAATTTCTAACAGAAAGAAAGATTTACTTGTTTAGGTAATATCTTTCATATTGGTGTATTATCTCAAATAGTAACCATAAATAGATGCCTAAGAGGAACAATGATGAGGCAAGCATATACTGCAGTGAGTATTCTTCCTAGCTCATATTATTTTCATCTCATGGGGAGTCCTGAGACTGATGAGTTATATCTATTCAGAAATTCTCATCAGAGGTCTCTTCCAAGTACTTATTTAATGTCTTCTGGAACCCATGTAAATATTTGGCATCCATTACATCATCTGGAGAGAAGTTTACCTGTTACGTAAGTTATGACTTCCTCTACTTTTTGCACCTAAATCTTATTAACTTTTTGAATCCCCTAGCATACCAAATATTACTGTCCACTATCTTTACACCATTCATGGTTTTTAAAAATTCTGCTATCCATATTTTTTATCTATTTCTCCAGGCAGAAGAGTTCCAGCATTCAATCATTAAGATACTATTACGTAGTTTTTGGCATACATGTCGCTCTTCTCTGAATGTTTGTCAGTTCAAATTGTTCCTTTTGAAATGAAGAGAAAAAACTGCATCCAGTGGTCATGATGTGAGCAATCCAAGCCAAAATATCTAACTGCATTACAATTTTCTATTACGATTTCCATAAAACATTAACAAGTGCAATAGCTACTATAATGAATCTTTGACCAATTACAGAGTTGTCTGATGGCTTTTATTTGTCACTTCAGTTAAACATATCCTTCAAAAATACATGAAAACATTTATGTTAACATTTAGTAAGCAATAAACGTGCTAGAATTATGAATTATTTCCAAATTGAAAATTAATTCAATAAATAGAAACAGTGTTCCAATAACTCTAAACATCTTCTATGATACAAGACAATTTAAAATTACTGAAGTATAAGTAATTTATTTTTAAAGTGATTAAGTTTAGGGAAAAAGAACGGTGATTTAGTTTTATTGCACTGCTTTAAATTCATAGGCATCATGGTGAAAACAAAAGTATCGTAAGATTAATCTTGTTCAAAAAATAGCTGGTAAAGGAAAAGGAAAGAAAGAAATGTAGTGAAGGAATCAATTGAAATTTAGCCAGAATTGTGTTTGCAATGTAACAGTAACACTAGTAGGAGATTTAAAATAGATAATGTTGTTCATAAATGAAACAGGCATGCAGCTATGATTGTAAAGGGTGTATTTTAAACATTACTCACGTTTTAGGTTATTTTATTGTGGGGTAAGAACAGTACAGGAGATAAAATTAATAGGCCATCCTTATCTCTGGATGATGCTTATCATGTATAAGGTGATGTTCATAGGGTTATCTTGTAATATTTTCATTATCCCGGAAATACCCAGTATAATATTTTCTCCGGTATAATACCTAGTACACAGCAAAATGCTTTACCTTCAGTAACCCCTGGAAAATATACCAAGAAGATTCTAGGCTGTTGTTGTTGTTGTTTTGTGTGTTTCAATGTTTTTAATGATTCTTTGAAATTACAAGGGGTAGAAGCAGACAGGAATGTGAGTTGAATGCTCAACATCCATAATTACATAAACCTGTATTATACATTTTCCCTTAATGTCTTCAATACAATAGACATTTAAAAGATCACTAAGTTCAGGATTTTCCCAATAAACCATGATGATACATTATTAACAAGATATGTACAATCAGGATGCTTTTACAATACAGCACAGATTGAGCAAACACGCAATTAGAAAGCTACTACTTTCAGCAACCTTGAACCACTGAAGATTTCTATGCTTAGACTTCCTTAGCTAGAGGTTACTAGCAAATGACCAGATACATTGTGACAATTGTTCTTGTATGTTATGCAGTAAGCTTTACTAAAAGTCATCCTGATAAGGGACTTGAAGTGTTTGTTTTCCATTGCCTGTGAATGCATGCTCTATCTATCTAAAACCAGAGAAAAATTAATTTGTGCTTTTCCTTTATTACGCAGTTCAGAGGAAGCCAGTCTATTTTTGCTGTTTTACAGGTGGAAGGAGTGAAGGAATTCAGTTTCCCACTGCATGCCCCAACTTCAGGACTATGCATGTGAACATTTCAGTCGACTAACAGCTCTGAATATAAAAGATTCCTATCAAACAGATAGGCAGAAGCTGGGCCTATCTCATTCTATATTACCTAGTTTTACATTCAAGCAGAAATCAGTGATATTACACGAAGCACGGTCTGATCATATATATTAATTCTCACCCATTTGTTTTAAGCTCCCTAGGCATCTCCTGGAAGTCATAGGTCCTTCTGGATCCAAACATAGAAAACTGAAGGGTTGGAGTCTTAATTCACAGCGCTATGCAGCACATAGAATCATAGAATCATTAAGGCTGAAGAAGACCTCTATGATCATCTAGTCTAACTGTCAACCTATGCTCACTAAACCATGTTCCTCAGTGTCACATTTACACACTAATTGAACACCTCCACAAATTTCTATGCTTTATAACATAGTAACAACTATAAAAGCGTTTTAATTTATGCCATTTTTCTATGCTATTGTTGTGAATCTCTTTTACCTCAAAACACGTTAAACCTCTTTATTCTAAGCCTACTATAATCATAAATAAATTATTTGTATTAGGTGTATCTAATTAACTGTTTCATATAAGTAAAGATATTGCACTGACTGTGCATTAGCTTAGTAACAGAGCCAAAAAAATACAGTAGTACATTTTTCTGACTAAACTTGGGCCTGGAAGACCTTTAAGTTATTTTGAATTGGACAGAGACTAAGTCATTAAACCCTGCTGGACCAAAATCTCCACAAACTATTACCTGAAAACTGAAAAGCACAGTAGAAGTTATTGGATTGTAGTACCCTGTACTTAGAACAGCACAGTATCAATACAGAGAGCTTGACTGTGTTCAGCTTTGTGACAGCATAATGATCCCTTCACGGAGAATGCAGTATGGAGATAGCTGAGCAATTCTGTTTGGTTCAGGGGATGTTTAAGGATTTTAAATGTCAGCTCAAAGACAGCAATACTAGACCCATAATAACAGTGTGTTCACCACTTTCAGTACTAGCAGGCTGATTTCATTCTGTAGTTATTTTCAAATTTATCAAATTGACTTTAAACACAATTTGCATCTAGTTAGTGAGAGTGTAGTCATTCTGATTGCTTTCAAAGCTGCACAATGCTTACAATTTATGGTGATATTTAATGCTCTGGTAAATATCTGTGATAAACAATATAAATAATGTAATAAAATTGGAACTGCTGTAACATTTTTTTATTTATACTAAAATTATAAAAGAGTAATATTAAATGAAAAAGGAATATCTACAAAATAAATAAAATTTTATTCAATATTTAAATGTATCTTTATATACTTGGAGAAATTAGATCCTATTAGCTCATAAAATGGGTAATGAAATGATTTCTCTTCCTCTTTTGTAGAACAGTTCATAGAAGAATCATCCTTTAATTTATTGTTGTAGAAATTAAAACTGCATTGTAAAGCTTTGATTTTGAAATTCCTGAAAAGCTTGCTTACTGATTCTCTTTGACTCTGCCTGTCAGAGATCTCCATGGTACTTTGTCTAACAAACTCATACCAAATAACCAGAAAAGTAGCCCATAACAACTTCAATAAGATTGGGATTAGTTTTAAAGTGGAGGTTGCTTTTTCTTTTTTTGTGAAACTAGGAGTGATGACCAGTGTTCAAATGGATGTTTCATCAGTATTTCAGAAAGAAGATGCAGACAAGACAAAAAGTAGAATTTTAATCCTCTACAAAGTTAA
This sequence comes from Penelope pileata, assembly GCA_013396635.1. Taxonomy (NCBI): domain Eukaryota; kingdom Metazoa; phylum Chordata; class Aves; order Galliformes; family Cracidae; genus Penelope; species Penelope pileata. The sequence continues at coordinate 8,799 of WBMW01002615.1, forward strand.
AATGCAAAAGATAAGTTATTGAGAATATGCTTTAAAGCAGAAGTAGAAACTGTATTTATGTAGAAATAGACATGATAGAAGTTAAGTATTCTTTAAAAAGGTTATCTGGTATTCTACCCCGACTGCTCTTGATCCAAGACATCTGCTATCAAAGGAAAACTGAGGAAAGAAATACAAAGATGATTGTCAGGAGAAGGGAACACTTTTTGCAGAATCAGGCATGGGACTTCAAGTAACTTTTCAAATCTACTGCAAATGTAGTTAAAAAAAAAAAGAGAAAATGTGAGGAGAACATGAAGAAAATGAAAGACAGAACAAATTATATAGTTTTTTAAAATATGACTATATAAACAATTGTACATCTATCATACAAGCCTCTTTCCAGATGTAATCGCAAGATCTGCGTCTTACTCAAATTCCCTAGTCATTACCCCAGGTGAAATCTTCTCACAGTAATAACAAAAGTAGCATTTTTGCAAAGGGAAAGAGGAAGGGTTAGGTGGCACTTTGGGTACTTTCTGAAGCTACAAAGAAGATTCTTTTTGATTAGGAGTTTTCTGACAAAACACCGTTTTCAGAAAGGTTTGAAAGAAATTAACAGCTCCCAACAGAATCTCCAAAATGTGTTTCTGTGCAAATATAAGCTTTGTCACAGCAATATAATCACATGCAAGTCATGTTGCTACAGTTATAGGTGAGAAGTCAATAACCAATTCAGATGTTGAAGGTAGAGGTAATATGGTTATTATACTAGATAATCAGGGAAAAAAAAATACCAAAACATCCCATCGGAAGAACAACAGTTACAGAAATAGAGCTGGTTTTCCAAAGTAATTTCTCCAGCAGGTTTTATAAATCACAGAATCACAGAATTGTAGAGGTTGGAAGGGTCTTCCAGAGATCATTGAGTCGAATCCCTCTGCCCAAGCAGGTTCCCTACAGCAGGCTGCACAGGTAGATGTCCAGATGGGTCTTGAATATCTCCAGAGAAGGACACTTCACAACCTCTCTGGGCAGCCTATTCCACTACTCCATCACCCTCACCATGAAGAAGTTTTTATGCATATTTAGGAGGAATTTCCTATGTTCCAATTTTTTGCCTCTTCCCCTTGTCCTATCACCACACACCACTGAAATGAGTCTGGCCACGTCCATTTGCCTCCCATGCTTAAGATATTTATAAACATTGATAAGATCCCCTCTCAGTCTTCTCTTCTCCAGGCTGAACAGACTCAGGTCATTCAGCCTTTCCTCGTAAGGGACATGTTCCAGGTCCTTTATCATCTTTGTGGCCCTCCGTTGAATTCCTTCCAGGAGATCCCTGTCTTTTTTGTACTGGGGAGCTCAGAACTGCACACAGATGAGGCCTGACCAGGTGGGACCTGACCAGGGCAGAGTAGAGGGGGAGGATCTCCTCTCTCGACCTGTTGGACACACTCTTTTTAATGTGTGATACAGATATATATACCTAAAACGGGGCCTTTGTTCATGAGAGAACTTTCTGATTTTTGCTACTGGATCACTTGGTCTAACAGAAGAAATCATCTCTTACAAATTTTCCTAATAAAAAGACTGACTTCATAACTGAATAAAATAATCTTTTCTATCCTCTGCTGTCTAGTGGTCAAAGAAATCTGTCAAAATATCTCTGTAATGTCATGTCTTTTCACATATTTTCTATAGATTATTCTACAAATAGTTGCAAAATGTTTATAAAAACTAGCCTTATATAGATTTATAGTCCTTATTTGGACACATGATTTTAAGAAACTAATAATAAGATTTAACTCCTCCACAATTTTTCAAGGAGGACACATTCAAAGGACTTTTCTTTCACCTAACATTATCAATGAATCATATTACCATCAAAAGCAGAGCCATATGGAAACTGTATTTTGCATACTGAAATAGACACATTAAAAATAGAGCAAAGCACCGAAGCAAAACAAAACAAAACAAAACAGAATAAGAAAATAGCCACCCTTTTTGAGAGCAAAGTAAAAGAAGTGTACAGCATTGTATCAGAAATTAGCTACAATGCTAAGAACTTTGCTGTGACAGCACAAACTGCTCTCTGCTTTTAAAAAAATTATATGATGCTTAAGAGTGGTTAATACCTGGTTATCCGAGCTTCTCAACAATATTTAAGTGCTTCATCTCTCCCACACACCCATAAATGCTACAGAAATAAATAGTCACTGATTAGAAATAATGTGTTATTTGCTCACTTTCAAAGTGAGCTTTAATGAGTTCAGAATGTGAGAATCTATGAATCCTGAAAAGAGAATACAATCCATGGAGTCCCACTCACCAAGTGCTGTCTACTTGGCCAAAGTCTTTAAATGTTTGTGGATATAAAGTGACATATCTGGAAAATGAATGACATTCCTGGAAAACCAATCAATTACAACTCATTGCGTACGTGAATTATTTGAATCCCATCTGAAAGTATAACTGTCCAACAAGACTGAGAAGTTGACCAATTAAATTGGAGGAAATGCTTCAAGCAAGAAGTTTCTGTTTCAATTCATTTTGTTCTTCTTTGGAATCTAGTAATTATGACTGTTTTGACTAGACTCGTACTGCATTCTAGGAATGCATTATCTTTCAGTTTTTAATATAGTCCTAGAATAATCTCCTTATAAATGGATTTGCTCAATTTCAAATAAAATTGTATTTTTTTTAATATGTTTACACTGCAAGGAAATGGTGGTCTTGTTAAAACAAGGCACTATGTGATTGTACGTAGATCACTCCAAAAGTAATGCTGCCTATTTGCTTCCATGAAAACAGCAACAGAAACAAACATCACTATAACTCTATTTGATAGAGCAAACTCTCAGCGACAAAACACTACTGTTCAACATAGTCGCCACCATTTTTTCCAGTAATGAACAAGAGCTTGCATGTCGTGCTTGTAAAAATCTACATGGCCATCCGAAATGTGACTTGCCTTTCACATCCTCATCATCATATCTCCTTCCCTGGAGATATTCAAGACCCGCCTGGATGCCTACTTGTGCAACCTGCAGTAGGGAACCTGCTCTGGCAGGGGGGTTGGACTCGATGATCTCTTGAGGTCCCTTCCAACCCCTGCAATTCTGTGATTCTGTGATTCTGTGATCACTGCTGAAATGCATCATCCACTGCCTCACTGTGCTAACATCCAGTTTGGTCTCCATAAACATAAAGTAAGCATCAAAGACTGTCAGTGGGTGCAGTTTTCTGCACGGAGGAATTCAATTCCACACCTTTGCTTCATAAGTATTTCCATGTTAGACACCATTTTGTCAGACTACCCCTCAGCTGCCATCTGTCACACAGCAACAAAATTTAATGGAATATTAACGGGAAGGTTCAACCTCTACTGACATACCACCAACATCTGCCCCTGATATCATGGACCAACATAATAAAATAGGATGCATTATTTTCAGCGTAGCGCTTGTATATGAATGACCTGTCAGATTGTAAAATCAACCACTGTGGGATGTTTCAGGTGTATTTTTAACTGTTACTTAATGACTAGTTTCTAAGTGTGTTGGATAGAAATTACGTACCACCAGCTGCCTTAGTGTAAAATGTTAAATGTCATGATTTTTAGGCAAGAAAAGGAATTACTTTTCCTGTAAGTACCTTACCATTGGGATTATGAAGGAACTATGATTAGGAATTATTGTTGCTGAACTTTATGATCACCAATTTTGCAAGATCCACTGTCCACTAAACTGAGTAATCTACTTCGTTGTCAAAATAACAGCACCAATCACAAAGCTGAATGCCTTCCAAAAAGATGTCTAATGAAACTGCCCAAAAGAGAACAGGTCAAAGGTGAGTTTGTTGAGTCCATAAATAACAAAGTGTTCAGTTCACTGAACATGTGATACAGTGTCCTATACTGACAAAAGCTGATACAGTAAATGCAATAAAACATCTTAATAAAACATTAAGATTGTACAGTTATATACTTAGAAGCCAGGAAAAACTTCACTGTTAGTTATAATAAAGTCATAATCATGTAATCTAATGCATTTTCTCCACTACATTTATACATACATATATATATGTAAGTATGTAAAATATGTTTTGTAAAATATGTGTTTCATTTAAAATACTAGAATTTGGGTTATTAGCACAATATTTTAATGTGTACTGAGGGATCATTGTAATCCTGTCTTAACTAAAAACACTTGCATGATTTTCCCATTTCTGTAACAATCAGTTTCTACCAGACTACAACTTGTACTGTGGCTGTAATTTGTCTCTTATCTCCTATGAAGCAAGTGAACGGGAAGAAAATTGAGAGTGGACATTGAAATGGTAGGCATTACTTCTTGTACGTTCCAGACAGAATAGCTATGAGTAAACAGGAAGGATAAGCTGTTTAAAAAGGACAGTGAACTAATTTACAAGCAAATTTGTAAAGAGAAGTACAATAGCACAGATTTAAAAGATTAAGTTTTTGATTCCTTAGAATTAAAACATCTGCCAAAGGGGAGTGAGCGAGGGACTGTGTGGAACTTAGCTATTTGCTGGGTCAAACCACAAAATACATATGCAAATATATGTACATATACATGTTCTCCCTATTTATTATACTGTAGAAATAAGTTCCTGAAAAACTTTTACTTCATCTTAAATATTTCCCTTGTACTGGCACTGTTGTTATTGAGGCTGTGCTGGGAACTATATCAGATAAATAATTTGCCTGAAAATTAATCTTTCCCTGACCCCTGTCCCAAGATCAGATTTTCTCAGTAGCATATATTTATATTGAACAGTGTCTGTGGAACCTAGAGGCTCATAGTTGGATGCTCACAATCACAGTTTTAGCTTACACAGTTGCAGTGAACAAATTTCTCTTGTTGCACTACACCATTAAGTTCAAATTAAGAAAATCATCCTCACTTTTTCAAGTAAATGTAGTGCATGGGTGAAACAATACTAGATTATTAAGAAGAAAAACTATTAGACATTATAGCTGACTGCATAAATATATTACATAAAATAATGCCTGTTTTACTTACAATTTTTGTTTGTGGTGGACCTGGACCCATATATTATGCTAGTTTTCATCCTCTCTTTTCAACTCCCTTGCCTGTAGTAGAGAAATATAAAGGAATTTAAAAAAGACTCACTTTTTTATAGTAGAAGGTGCTCTGTATACAAAGAGTACGCAAAACCGAACAGTGAAAAGTCAGCCATGAAGGTATAATAATTCTTAGCAACAGCTGCCTTCTGTATACACAAAGATCTGGAACAGATAAGGCCCTTTCAACATTTCAACGCTTCTCAATACAGCATTGGAAGGCATGTAGCACATCAGTGAACTCATAGGCAGTGATCAGTTTCTGAGAAGTATCAGTCATTGTAATCAAATCAAGAATAAAATTTCAAAATGCATCTCTAGATTTTCCTCCTGTCTGAATGAGAAGCATATCAGTAGTGCAGTGAGCTGTGCTAACAGTTTTGAGCTCCCAGTCCTGGATCAGTCTATTGTCCATAGTCAATATGAATGAATCCTCAGCCACAGTGGATTTTACAAAAAATAATTTGCGTCTCTGTCTACGAAAAATAAATAAATTAAAAGAAACAAACAAGACAGTTTGTAGGACTGTTCTCAGAAGCTGAGACCAACCATCATGGTTGTTCATATGATTCAGTTCTCAGTCTCCAGAACTGGCTGGCTTCATTCGGGCTACCTATTTTGAGTTGCTTGAGATAGTGTTAATTGGCCTACAAAATGCATGGCAGGGACAGCTCTAGCAATTTAACAGTACAGTGATCAAGTTCTAGTCAGAGAAATGTCCTCTAGAGCCATTTACTTTACAAGAATAGACACAACATTGTACTAGTTTTTGCTGGGATTGAGTTGATTTCCTTCCCAGTAGCTCGTATGATGCTGTGTTTTGTATTTAGGATAAGAATAATGCTGATAACACATTGGTGTTTTAATTGTTACTGAGCAGTTCTTACACTAAGTCAAGGATGTTGCATCTCGTATTGCCCTACCAGTGAGGAGGCTGGGGCTGCACAAATAGTTGGGAGGAGACAAAGTCAGGACAGCTGACAAAACTGGCTGCAGGAATATTCCACATCATATGATGTCATGCTGAACAATAAAAATGGGAGAGTTGGTCAAGGGGGACAACTGATGCTTGAGTTCTGGCTAGGCGCTGATTAGTGGGTCATGATCAATAGCATTGTGCATAGCTTGCTTTGTTTATTCTTCCTGTGGTTGTTTTTATATTTTTTTATTATTATTATTATTTTTTAATTTTCCTTCTTCGTTATTAAACTATTATCATAAGAATAGTTTAATAACTATTATATATACTATACTAATATACTACTATAAATAATATACTATGTACTATAAATAATATAATATATACTATAATAATATACTAATAATACTACTATAAACTAATAGTTTAATAGTCCATGAGTTCTTGCACTTTTCAGTTTTATCCCGTCACACTGCAGGTGCAGGCAGTAACAAAATAGCTGTGTTGCCTTTAGCTCTCTGCCAGATTAAACCTGCTAAACACGTTATCTGCCCGTTGGCAACTTGCAAAAGTTGAGATTCTCTGAGATTTCAAGAGCCCAGAAAATGAGTTAGTCTAAAGCAGAAACTCATCTCCTGTTTAACATCAGTAAAACTGGAAAACCAGATTCAGGGTTTTCTAGAACTTTTGAGGTTTCATGCTGTAAAATTGTGGTAGATCTGAAAGATGTTTGACTTAAAACAATCGTTCAGGTTGCTATCCTCCATAATGGAGATGTCCAAACCCTATTAAATGGAGTTCCTCTGCTACTATTCAGCAGAATTTCTACTAATAGAAATAAATTTACATAAATATAATCAAAGTTAGAAAATTTATAAACAATTACAGAATAACATGCACTAGTATGATATAAAGTTTACCCAAGCTTTTAAATTGCTTAAAGTACTGACTGCTGAATATGTGAAACTNATTGCCCTACCAGTGAGGAGGCTGCGGCTGCACAAATAGTGGGGAGGAGACAAAGTCAGGACAGCTGACAAAACTGGCTGCAGGAATATTCCACATCATATGATGTCATGCTGAACAATAAAAATGGGAGAGTTGGTCAAGGGGGACAACTGATGCTTGAGTTCTGGCTAGGCGCTGATTAGTGGGTCATGATCAATAGCATTGTGCATAGCTTGCTTTGTTTATTCTTCCTGTGGTTGTTTTTATATTTTTTTATTATTATTATTATTTTTTAATTTTCCTTCTTCGTTATTAAACTATTATCATAAGAATAGTTTAATAACTATTATATATACTATACTAATATACTACTATAAATAATATACTATGTACTATAAATAATATAATATATACTATAATAATATACTAATAATACTACTATAAACTAATAGTTTAATAGTCCATGAGTTCTTGCACTTTTCAGTTTTATCCCGTCACACTGCAGGTGCAGGCAGTAACAAAATAGCTGTGTTGCCTTTAGCTCTCTGCCAGATTAAACCTGCTAAACACGTTATCTGCCCGTTGGCAACTTGCAAAAGTTGAGATTCTCTGAGATTTCAAGAGCCCAGAAAATGAGTTAGTCTAAAGCAGAAACTCATCTCCTGTTTAACATCAGTAAAACTGGAAAACCAGATTCAGGGTTTTCTAGAACTTTTGAGGTTTCATGCTGTAAAATTGTGGTAGATCTGAAAGATGTTTGACTTAAAACAATCGTTCAGGTTGCTATCCTCCATAATGGAGATGTCCAAACCCTATTAAATGGAGTTCCTCTGCTACTATTCAGCAGAATTTCTACTAATAGAAATAAATTTACATAAATATAATCAAAGTTAGAAAATTTATAAACAATTACAGAATAACATGCACTAGTATGATATAAAGTTTACCCAAGCTTTTAAATTGCTTAAAGTACTGACTGCTGAATATGTGAAACTGTATATAACAAAAAAAAAATTGTTAATCTCTACATATTTCTATTTTCTATTTTCCATTTCAATCTTCCTATTCAGCCATTGTTATGAAATAAAATAATGTGGCAGACACACATTTGGATTTATCCCCTTTAGTGTAGGGTTTGTACTACCACTTAAACAATTACACATGTCAAGATCTTTTGCCTTATTTTGCAGTCTATTTTTGTATCTGTTCCAGCAAAATAATGTAAAGTAATGTAACAAGCAATACGGAATGGATGAACTCACGATAGACAGAGGATACAACGTAAACACAGCTGCTCAATAAAGGTGTGCACATCTGGATATCTCTATTTTATCTTAAAAATAAAATGCTAAGCACTGTATTTAGAAACAAAAAAAATGCAAATATCAAAAGCATTTTGTTTGTCAGCACCTCATTCTTATTTAGCATATTGTAGGAGACATAAAATGCATCGTCTGAAAAATTTCAATGATTTTGTTCAGCTTCTTCAGAATTTCAGATCATCAGATGTTGATAAAAGAGCATTAGCTTATTCATTCAAATTCTTTGTATTAAAAATATAAATAAATCTAGGAAAGCCATATGAATCAATGTCCCAAATATATAGGGAAGGCAATATTTCAACTAGTTTTTAAAACTAAGTTACAGAAAATAAACAAACTAGATAGCATGTCAGGAAATTAAAGGACACATGACAAAATAGCACATTTGAAAACCAGGTCTGAGCAATAAAATAGTATGTTGTATTATTGTATTGTTTTCCAAGTGAAACAATATATTATTCCCTCTCAGTTATTTTCTTCTTTCCAAAGGAACAGAGCTCCCTCCAAGTTTTTTCCAACCTCTCTTCCACCTCCTTCATTTTTTCTGAGGATAATGGTGACTGAAACCAGATGATTATGAATGAAACTGGCAGTAAAATCTACGGTTAAGACTACCTAACACTTTCCATTATAAAACCCTAGTTTAATGTACTTGGAAGTGTGAACTTATTGCACATGTAAGAGAAAGAATTATGCAAAATGTAAAATACAAAACACAAAGCAGTATCTAGGTTGTCAGTCTAGAGCAACCAATGTTTTGGTAGAACATGTTTTATGCTTCACAGAGTACATTAAAAAACAGTAAAAAATATAATGATGCAAAATATTATCTTAAATGAAGCAGCAGAGGTTGTCAAACAGTCCTAAGACGTGTTTTGGGAACTGTGGTTTATCTTTTTCAGTAATTTAAAATTAATACCTCTAGTAAAGCCATTTTTCTAGGCTGTCTTCATACTCCAGAGGAAGGAATCGGAATTTCCAGAAGACAGGTCACCCAAAGTCTTGTAGGTATCCATCCTGAGGTTAAATGCTTTACGCTTTGGAAATTTATCTCTATGGAGTGTGGTGCAGATGGTAATCTACATTACAAATTAGAGATACAATCATAGCTTCAGAGATGGGTACTTCACCTTACTGTTGGTATCTGAATGTAGCAATCTACATTATCTTAACATTTATGTTTAACAGAGAAAAGCAGATTTTTTTATGAAGATGTTTATCAGTTTTAGTTGTCTTCCTTCTGATGAGAAAGTCTTCATTTTCTCCAAGTCCCGGTTTATCTCTGTCAAAGGCTGCTGAATCTTTCATTCCAATAGAAGCATTGCCACAGCTCCATGCCTCCAGACTCAACTAGGAGCAAGTCTGAGCACATACTTCTAACTGGTGCATGTGCAAATGCTGTACACAATATGCATATAAATATATGCAAATCTGACTGGGAAGATCTGATAAGATAGAAACATATAGCACTCAAAGAAACACGAACAGCGCCGAACAAACTACCAGGTTCTCTGCTCCAGCTGCTCAGGATGAAGGTCCATTAGCAGGAAACAGATGTATTTATAAACACGTAAATATGGATTCTACAATAGCTGTCCTTGGACACTAAGTCTGTTTGGTAGCTGGCCCTCAATCCTTTTATGTCCAATTGTCTCACATATGAACACATGCAAATAAGATTCTCAGTCAATTTCCATCCCCCATAGTGATTCTGAAAGTTGGTCTGGATGTCCAGGTCCTTCCAGTAGCCAACTTCTACATCTGTGTTACTCACAGAGACACACATCTGAAGCTGATCTATGACTGCTTCAATTTATTGTTTCCAGGACACTTTGTTTGCAGGCTAACCTAGCTAGCTATTCTCTAGTGATCACACACTGACATACATACCATCACTTTAGTTATTTTGGCACAAACACGTGGGCACACACATACACATCCCACATCCGTACACACAATATACAGTCTCCTCACCCAGGAAAAAACGTAATTTAAGAAGAAGATAGAACAATCTCTGGTAAGTAGGCACAAGCATATTGACCATCAGTCTGCTTATATGCAACTGGCCTTTCTTATTCTCTTGTCCCTCTATTCCTACGGTTGTTGCTCCCATAAAGTACCTTGAGCTCTCTCTTTTCCTGCATTTACTTCCTCCTTTAAACATACCTTATCTGCCTCCAAAGACTCTCTTCCCCTGCATTCCATAATGATTTCCATACCCCTCTGGTCAACAATTCTCCTCAGCTTGAAAGGTGGCCAAGAGATGCTCCTTTTGACTTATCTTAACAGGTTTCACTGCCTAGAACATGTTGCTGATATCTTCTCCCATGACAGCCCAGACAGTACCTGGAAGAGGGTGCTAATTTTTCGGATTACATTATTCTGATTCCTCCACTTGTCACTTTTCTTCTGACCTTACTTGTGTGTGCAGCAGCAAGCCTTTTATGACACAACCTAATGATCTCCAGCAATTATACAGGGAGCTCTAAATGAATAGATTGATGGTGAATGTCTACACTGTCTGTGTGGTAGACATTTGATTTTAATAAGCTGAGTACCAATCCTTAGTACAGGAACTTAGACAAACTTTTCCTACAACAGATTTCTGAAACTTCAACCTGTAAATCTCATCTCATTAGACTACAAGAGAAAAAGCTACTTATAGAATTTCTGCCTCTTAAAATTTATTTTGAAATAATCAGTAGATTATATTCTAGCACTGGCATCCATAATATGTAGTACTACACAAGCATTGTATGAGCAAAATTCCATACACTCCTTTGAAAAATGTATCACATTGTTATACATGTTATGCAACAGCTGGGTGCAATGATTTTTCACTGTATTTTTTTCTGAACTGTTGCATTCAAAAATTTCACTAAACTAGATTCAATGAAAAAATTCTATTGTCAATTTTCAATGAATAATTAGAAGTGAATGCAGCCTTATAAGCCCTTATGCATCTGTAACTGCACTGATTTATGTGATCCCGTTTAGAAAGCAGTTTCATTAACATTGACCCTGTTAACATAAAAAAGACTAATTGCACTAAGAAAGCAGTTCAGACAAGATTTCTTCTTTGCTGTTTTCAAATATTCACTGGAATCCACACAATTTTGTCATGAAAATAGCTCATCAGTTATTGCCTTTCCCTCTGTAAGTTTTATATTTCCTGTGACTGAATCTAGTTGAATGTTTCTTTTTATTTCTGAAAATGACCTGAGATTTAAAACAGAAGTTCTGACAGATCTGAGCTTCAGAAGCTTAATAGAACCTTTTGATAAAAATCAGGTCAAGCAGATTAGAGATATATGTTCCATAGGTACTTTTTCTTATTTTTCATCTTTTCCTGTATCATGTATGAAAAATACTGGAAAAGGACTGCATGCCCATCGAGCACATTCTGTGAGATCATGCATGATAAGTTTAGATTGTGCACCTCTGGGACTAAATGTGAATACATAATATTATGCTGTGTATAGCTACAACAACATCAAAACTGAAATATTCACCTCTTTCTTGTTTATAAAGCTATTCCACATGTGCCGCACTACTCTTTGTGATACGAAAAGAAAAATAAAAAGGTTATGTTGCACAAGACTTGAAATACTGCAGTAAAGCCTCCAGGCAGAAAAAATATTATCAAGACATCAAGGAGCAAAGTGGTAGCAGATTCAAAGTGCAGAGTGATCAATACTCAAAGGAAGAAATAAAAGGGAATCTGTATACTGATTGTCTCTCCTGTCACAATCTTAAGAAAAACCCTTCAGAATAATATGTCATTATATGCTACATTAGGAATCTGGCTATGCCTGCATTATGTACAGGAAAATAACATGCAAAAGGACTAGTCCAAAGAATATAATATTATGGTAAGTCATCTAGAAATTAACATGAAGTATTTACTATTTATTTTTTACTGCAATGGAAAAAGAATAAAAGAAAAGAAATGAGACAGCATGTAAGAAGAATATTTTATTTCATTTTCTTTAGTCAATCACAGGAACAGATTGTTCTGTGCTTTTTTTCCAGCAAATGAACAGCCATTATAATAGAGAATTATTCAGTGATGAATATACTGTCACTCCCAGAGTTAGAAATTGAGGTTATGCAGTGTACAGGCTGGACTTCAAATAAAAATATGTTAAAACAACTAGTTATTCGATAAATTAAACTTGTCAAAAATGTCTCATTTCTCTAACTTAGCATAAACATCTTTGAATTTTGAAAAAATTGAGGCACATAAAAAACAGCCCCTAAATATTTTTTCTAGAATTTCAGCACTCTGAATTCTTCAACATAGAGGAGAGGCATATAATTTCCACAAAGGGACACAGTTCAAGAAATGTCACATATGAGTTTCTGGCTTGGAGCTCAGCTTTTTGTGGCTCACTTCAGTTGTGTAATCATAGGTCTTTAATGCCTCTTCACGCATTCTAGAATAACCCTTTGACCTTCTGCTGCAGATCATCTCCGAAGAGCTATGCAGTTTTAAAGGAAAAAAATGAATTGATTACTATCTTTTCTAAAAGGGAGAAACAGGATTTCACAATAACACAGAAACAAAGAAAATCCAAGTAGCTGTGCTTTGCAATACTTTCACTGTCACCACTCTGGAAGCACATCTTAGAAGAAAACAGATTAACCTTCTGTGATCCATGTATCTTATTCATACAGGAAGGCACTGGTACTATCTGTTGTTTTAAAGTTCTTAAACATGTATGGAAGAAAGGCAACACATAATATCTAGGTACTCTCAACATCGTTCACAGAGAGAATACACTCTGTGCTTACCAGTCTGTATATGGTAGTTCTAATTATTCATGTTTGTTTGTTTGTTTGTTTTCACTGTAGTCAGGACTTTACTGCAAAGAGTGAGAAAGATATAAAATAATGCATTTGCTTATGGCAAAGTGTTTCACTTTGCTGTTAGCAGGCAGCTAAACATCACACAACTGTTTGCTCACTGACCACCTCTACAGTGGGATAGGAGAGAAAATTGGAAAGTACAAGAACTCATGGGTTGAGATAACGATTGTTTAATAAGAAAACAAGCAAAACAAACAAACAAAAACAATCAACAATAACAACAAAAAAATAAACAAAGCAAGTGATGCACAGTGCAATTGCTCTCCATCTGCTGGCCAATGCCCAGCTACACCCGAAGCATTGTCCCTCTCATCCCATTCACCAGCCAACCCCACACAGTTTTATTTCTGAGCATCATATCATATGATATGGGCTATTCTTATGGCCAGTTTGGGTCAGCTGTCTTGGCTGTCTCCCCTTCCAACTCCTTGTGCATTCTCTCTGGTAGGACAGCATAAGAAGCTGAAAAGTCCATGACAGTGTAAGCACTGTTCAGCACCGCTCAGCAGCAACTAAAACATCAGCGTGTTATCAACATTACTCTTATTCTAAATTAAAAACAGAGCCCCATGCCAGCTAAGGAAGGAAAGTAATTCTTTCATAGTTGAAATCAGGACACACGTACTATTTAAAAGAATGAAATATAGAACCAATGTTAAAAAAAATTAAAATCTTACATACATTGTATCGTTATTCTATATATTATTTTACATATTTGAATACTTACATAGTGTTAGATGAGTGATAAGACATGGGGTGTTTTAAGGACAGTAGGAGCAAAACAAGACAAAACATATAGGATACACTTTTAGCTACTTTATATATGTCTTTACAACTGAATAAAGAGAACAGTTAAGAAAAGAAAATGCTGAATCTGGATTACTATATTTTATGAAATCAGAAGGAGAAAAATTTCTGAGAGCACTGAAAAAATACAATATCAAAACTTGAAAAATACTTAGAATATTCCAAAAGTTACAGACCAGCTAGACTCACGGTAATTCTAAGAAAGTCTTACAAATATTTTGAACGTGTAGTTTTGGAAAGGTACAACTTGATTAAAATAAGTATTTACTTGTTGATTTGTTTGTTTTTGAAAGTAAGTATCATGTGTTACAAATTTGTCAGAATTCAGTGTAAATCAAGCTGATAGAATGATGGAAAGAAGCAGTAAACACTGTAAGGCAAGATCTTTTAGAGATCTCTTGTGACAAGTCCACAAAAGAGGCTAATGTATAATGTGATGAGTCATCTTGAAAGAGAAAAAATGCTGACACAGTGGGTTATATATTAGCTAAAGCACAGTGAAGATACATTAAGCATAAATTGGATATTTTCTGTATACTGTAATAAGCATATCATAAGAATGTCAACATCTAGTTTGTAAAAGAAATGAACATTAAAATTAAGCAACATAATGATAGCACTGCAGCTCTGCATTATCTGATTTCAAAGAAACAAAATTCTTTAGTGCTGAAGCATCAGAGATGCAGTTGCTGCGATCTTCTCATCTTTGTCTCATTTTGCTTGACTTCACTATGTTGGACACAGCATAGGTTAAGCCTGCTATATTGTAATTAATTTCTCTAGCATTTCTTTTCTATAAGCATTTATTTTCTGTGAGGATGACACTGATATGTCTTAAGAGTTTCCACAACAGGGAGAACTTTAAATCTTTAACAGTTGCCTCTATTCTACCTAACTCCAGCTGCAATATTTCTCCTTTTCCCTGACAAAATGTTGGAACAAAACAGAGCACTGGGAAATCAGTCTGAAATCAATAGATATTAGGAGAGGAATTAATCTGTACTACAACTGTGTTTCTCATACCCAAAAGTCTCCCTCCGGGGAGATTTTCATGCTTCTGTGCAATAGTCTCCAGTAAGAGAGTAAAAATCCTCAGGGGAAGATTTGAGCTCCTATTCTTGATAAAAGTTCAAAATATCTCTGCAGAAAGAGAGAAAGCAAGAGAGAGTGTCAGTAAAAAAGACAAAAGATATCTTCCCACTCTCTCAGTACCCTGAAACTTTCTAACTTATTGTCTAATTTTGAAATTAGTTGGTATTATGACATCAAAAATCTTGGAAGATTCAGAAGATGTTGCCCATTGCTATAAGGATCTCATAGACTAAATGAAGAATTTCTGATCTTGGGCAAAGTAGGTGATGATTGATAAGGACTGACAAAAAAGTTAAACAGACATTTTTCAATGTTTGCTTACATGATTCAAATTACGTCAAATTATGTCATTGGATTTATGACTGTCAGAAAAATGAATAACTCATCCCTTGTGAGCGAAATACAATATGAGAAAAAAAAATCCAATACTTTCCTAGGTTTATTTGTGCATTGCTGAGTCACAGAACAAATTTAAGATAACTAATATGATTGCATAATCAATATTGAATTATCAATACCACTTACATTTGCAAAGAGAACGTAGGTGCTAGGTGTGTAAAGAGAACAACAATTTTTGTAGACATGTATGAACGAGTGAATGAGGTGCAATCTTATATTCAACAAAAGGTAAAGATCAAGAAGATTTATTTATCCTAGTCTCAGTCCTAAATTAGAATTAAAGTAGAAAACTAAACCTCAGACACTGACATCAAAAGAATGTTGTAACCACCTGTCTGTTGACTCCTCAAAGAGTAGAGATTATTCATGTTGGAATACTTAAAGTTCAAAAATTAGTCTTCAGACTAAAATATAAAAAAAAATTGTAATAACTGACAAGGAAAGTTCATAGCCTGAATACTGAAACCAAAACTGACATCTGTAGCTTAAGAGAAAAATAAACCTTTTTCCTTAATCTTTCAGATTAAGAACTTTAATTTCATTCGGATATGGATCATTATTTCTTTTTTATATTTTATATAGGACAGTATTATTTTCAGATTCAGAATATGATTTTTTTTTTATCTAAAAACTGTGAATTTAATTTATTTTTCCTTGCATCTTAATATTAAAGTTGTATACTTTCTAAGGAAAACATAGACACTAGATCATTAGAAAAAAAATATTGTGTGAACTTAGGAAGAAGAATTTGATGTCTTCATGTGTTCCTCTGGGACAAAACAAGGCTAATAACTGCTGACTTAGCTACTGCTTAACTTAAATATGCCATTTACTACAGGCATATTTTAGCACAAAGATAAGGTAGTTGAGAGAACTCTTGTCTCATGTTTTTCATAGACCACCATGAAACACGGTCACAGCAGTCTTCAGTTCTCAAAATCCATGCCTGTGAAAACATCAGCTGGTCAGGAAGAAAACAACCAAATGGAGAATTTTTCTACAGAAACAGAAAAACATTGATAATGATGAAAAGTTTAGGACTTAAATGTGATCAGACGTGTCATGTCTGTATAACTGATTGTAGAATCAGCTACTGGAGATGGATTTAAAAGATAAATACCCTGGAGTTTCTGGGATATGCTTGACAGCTTTATTCCAGTGAAGAAACAGAGAGCAGAAAGAAATAATGATACTTTTATTTGTCTTTATCCACCTATAATGAATAGAATCATAGGTCTGAATGAGATCTGATCCTGATGTTTCAATATCAGCTTTTAGAAACTGAGACAAAATGAAAACAAAGCAAAATAAAACAACAATAAAAAAGCAACCCAGAAACAATAAAAAATGTTAATTTAGTACTCTACCTTTGAAAGCTGCCATTAAAGAGATTTTTCATTACGAAATTCAATAAATTCAATGAGTGACAAAAATATAAAATATCAGTTCTCTGACATTAAGTTTAATAAATCTTACTTAATCTTCAAAATATTAACTATTCAGACTAATACAAAATTAAAAATATGTATATCAACATTTCTGTATTTCAGATTATTTCACACTGATCATTACGAAAGTCAATATTTTGTTTCGTTTCCTAGGTTTTTTTTTTTTTTTTTTGTCTGAACTGACACATTAACTCTCACTTATTAGAAACTTTTGTTAGTCTCAGTAGTTTCTCCTAATGATGTACTGAGTCTTTTTTTTTTATGAATCTTGAAATAAGGTGCTTTGTGTATATATAAATATATATGCATATGTGTGTATATGTACATGTACACTTTGGGATTTCTTTAATACAGTTTCATACAGATGTCACTATGAGCCCTGACAATGTTTCTCTTTTGTCCTTTGAAGAAGTCCCTGTGGGAATTTATCAGCAGCAATTCAGAAATAATCCATATGATCCTTCAGAGCAATCCTGCCTTTGAAGTATGTTCTTTCCTCTAAATTAGCCAATGTTTACAAGGACGTAAAGTTTTCTTTCCATTTTATATATTAGGGTACATATTTGCCTCATACAATGAAGTCAACTGAGGTCTGTGTTTGGACTGGCCTCTCTCTTTAATCAGGTTATTGATTCTGCAAAGATAGCACTGTCCTGTATCAAAATCACAGGACTGACACTAATAGTTGAATTATTTGCAGGAAAAGGAGAAGAAAGCTTCTGTCCTTGACCACATACAGAGATAGTAGACTAAATAGAGATAGAGATCTAAAAGCAAATGTCAGGACACAGATCAAACTAGTATCTCTTCCTTCTATGGTGTGTCTTCTCTCCCAAGACTTGTTTAAGGATACTGACAATCTGTGTTTATCACAACAGGATAGTTCACGATCCATTTCTGTGATCATTATTCATTTATGAGATACATCATCAGGTTATCAAGAATGAAGTACAGTACTATTGATAGATAAGTGAATCCGTACCTTCCAGTAACTTTCCATTAACCTGTTCTACTACTGTATCATGTAGTTTCGATCAGGAATCTTGAAGGAGGCAGACTTTGGTCCCACTTTTATTTTTGCTTGTTTTAGTTGGCTCACAGATTCATAGACTTGTAGAGTACCCTAAATAGAAAGAGACCCAGAGGAATCATTAAGTCCAACTCCAAGCTTCACACAGAATCAACCTAAAATCAAATTTTGTGTATGAGAGAGTTGTCCAAAAGCTTCTTGAACTTCAGTAGTCTTGGTGCCATGAGCATCGCCCTGGAGAGCCTGTTCTAGCACCTGAGCACCCTCTGGTGAAGAACCTTTTCCTAATAACCAACCTGACCTTTCCTTGATGAAGCTCCATGCTGTTCCTTCGAGTCTTGTAGCTGTCAACAGAAAGATCAACACTGATAACTCTGCTCCCTTCATGAGGAAGCTGTAGGGCACTATGAGACTTTACCTTACTCTCTTTTTTGCTAAGTTTAAACAAATCAAGTGACCTCAGCTGGTCTTCATATGTCTCCTACCCCAATCACTTCGCTGTCTTTGTAGTCCTTCTTTGAATGTTCTCTGGTTGTTTTCTCTTTTTTTGCTTGTTTGGTTTGTTTTACCTTTTGCTATTGTCATTTTTTTTTTTCATTTAGAAACTCTTTTTAACATATACAAAATACTATTTAGAATAAATTACTCAGGTCTATACATTGCAAGCCTGTTCAAATTCAGAGACATCATCTTTGTACAGAAAGAGAAAATATAATAAAAATGATTGCTTTTGAAGAGCTTACTGCATGTGAAAGATATTTCATATAATATATTTCTCATTATCAGTTGTGTGCTTTTCTCTTCTCCCCACTAAGATCTTCTGAAAACTCACCTGATCTTCAAGTTAATTTTCACTTTCACTATGAATTTTAAAATATAGGTTGGGGGAGCTGGGCTTGTCCAGCCTGGAAAAGTCTCCAAAGAGACCTTATTGTAGTCTTCCAATACTTGAAGGGAGTTATAAACAGGAGGGAAACTGACTTTTTGCATGGTCTGATAGTGATAGGACAAGAGAATTGGCTTTAAACTAAAAGAAGGAAGATTTAGATTGGCTATTAGGAGAAAATTCATTATTCAGAGAGTGGTGAGGTGTTGGAGTGGAAGTGAGTCCCTGAGTCATGACACGATCTCAATGTGAGTATGGTCGTGCTCACTTTAATCAGATTGTGTACAGCATATATAGACATACAACAGAAACACGTGGATAGCACACATTGGCTTTAGGCATATAACAAAGCATGTGGACAGCACACATCGGCTTTAGGCATACAACAAGACATGTGGACAGCAAGCATTGGCTATATGGCCCCGAGCATGCATCTCCTCCTTCTTCTGATTGGATTCAGAGTCCTCATCATGCAGACAGACGTAGCCGGTTGCCGCCCACTTGTAGCGTATCCGGAGTCTGGACACGCTTCCCCTCCTAGGTGTTTACAAGGAGTGGCTTAAGGGAAAGGCTCATACCCTGGGTTGCTCATAGCGATCCTCCACAGTGAGGCACTGGAACAGGTTGCCCACAGAAGTTGTGGATGCCTCATCCCTGAGGCTGTTCAAAGCCAGATTGGATGGGGCCCTGGGCAGCCTGATCTAGTGGGTGTCAATCCTGCACACGACAGGGATTTTGAACTACATGATCTTTAAGATCCTTTTCAACCCAAGCTACTCTATGATTTTATGATATTTAGAAAAGACGTAAGTGCTGCATTGGACATAAATATTAGTTCTTAATGTATGCATTCACGGGTAGAAAGATAGTTGAAGTAACTTCGAATACTTAATATATATCTATCTGAATTAAAATGTGCACATAAAAAATGAATTGAAATGAATCTTATGTGAGCTCATCAATAAATTTTGGCTGACACTATGGACTATAATGGGATTTCTCTCCCTCTCTTCTTCACTTCCAGGCTTGTTTTGAGTTTTGATCATTTATTCTGTAGCTTGCATGGAAAAACTCAGTGAGAAAATTATCTATAGAAATGGCACATAATACAAACTTCAATATTCTTTTTGTAAGATTTTTTTCCCAAATATCATAAAAATACAAATGACAAGTACTGCTGGAGTGATTGTATCAGTAAGTTTAACCATACATGGACTTTTTATTGGTTTCTATACTCAAAGTCTGGTGACATTTATGTCTAGAAAGATATTTAGTTACCTGTGCTGACTATTTCCTTGACCCAGTATGGGTAGATGGTGGAGGTCATGCACGTACAGTCAAAAGATATTGCAAGAATAGAAGAGAGGAATAGAATAAAGTGGTGCTGGGAGAATGACACTCAAGGGGGCACTAAACACAAGCCTGGAATTAAAAGAGTGATGTTTTCATAACAGTAGCTTATTCTTACATTTTTTTCTTTTCTTCTTGGCAACAGTATTAAAATATTAGATCTGAAAAAAAAACCAAGAAGATTACAGAACGCTGACAAACACACACACAGAGAAAGAAATTATCTCTCTCACTAAACTCACATTTAAAAGGGGCTCAAGATATCATTCACTTACTTAACTTTATTCTTTTTCTATAGTGTTATCTCAAAAATGAAGGGAAAATATGACTGGGAAAAATAAAGGAAAAATCAAAGATCAGAATAATAAGAGCATTGCTGAAAGAAATACACAATGGAGAGAGAGAAGTATGAATTTTGGACATTAGGACAGATTATTTATGTCCTCTTAGGTCAGAGAAAGTCATTAATTAGAGAGGTAGATATGTATTTTTTTGTTGTTTTATTAATTACGTCTCTAAACATATATGTGAATGCACATATAGAAGCAAAGAAACAGAAAACTAGAAGAGAACACATTTAACTGCAGCTCAAACTACATTCCCTGTATATTTAGACTATATATACTAGAATATATACTCTTTTATTTTGCACAACACAAAATGATGAAATAATAGTTGTTTTTAAGATATACTTTTACAAATTGAATATCCTCTATCTTAATTTTTCCAGTGGAGTGAACTCCATTTGAAATATCAACAGTTTAGAAGCAGGATCTGACAATCAGAAATATTCAATTCAACCACTGCTATGCCCAAATAAACTGTAGAAATAGGGATCCAAACTTACTAGACAATACAGACTGAATATATACAGCTGTTTCTGTCCTCTAATAGTGGCATTAACATCATTCCTGTTCTTGACAGAGAAGTAAAAGTGAGTTAAAAAAAAAATATCACAACACAATAAACACATAAAAAAAGTGAACATTACTAAGTACCAGTGCTGAAAGAGACTGAAGGCAGAATCACAGAATTGTATAGGTTGAAAGGAACATCTGGGGATCACTAAGTCCAACACCCCTGCTAATACAGGTTCCATAGAGGAAATTACACAAGAAAGCATCTAATGGGTTTGGGATAGCTCCAGAGAAGGAGAATCCACATCTTCTCCAGACGGCTTGTTCCAGGGCTGTCACCCTTAGTTGTATCTCATGTTTGTGTGGAACTTCTTGTGTTCTATATTGTGCCTATTGCCTCTTTTCCTGTCACAGAGTATGACTGAAAAAAGCCCAGACCCATCCTCTCACAACTGCCCTTTAGATACGTGTAAGCATGGATAATATCCTCTCTCAGTCTTTTCCAGCCTGAACAGTGCAAGGACTCCCAACCTTTCCTCATAAGGGAGATGCTACAGGCACTGATCACCTTTGTGGCCCTCCTCTGGACTTTCTTTAGAAGTCCCTTGTCTTTCCTGAAATGGGGAGCCCAGAACTGGACACAGTACTCTAGATTTGGCTTCATCAGGGCAGAGTAGAAGATGATCAACTCCCTTGTCCTCCTGGCCGCTCTCTTTTTAATGCACCTCAGGATACCATTGGCCTTCCTAGTCAAGATGACACACTGCTGGCTCATGACCAACCTGTTGTCCATAAGGACCCCTAGGTCCTTTTCGTCAGAGCTTCTTTCCAGCAGGTCAGCCCCTAACCTGTACTGATGAATGCTGTTATTCCTTCCTAAGTGCAGAACTCTACACTTATCCTTGTTGAACTTCATAAGATCCCTCTCTGTCCAGCTCTCCAGCCTGTCCAGGTCTTGTTGAAGACACATAGTCTTCTGGCATGTCAGCCACTCCTCCCAGCTTTGTGTCACCAGCAAACTTGCTGAGGATGCACTCTATCCCTTCATCCAGGTCATTGATGAAGATGTTGAACAATACCAGGCCCAGTACTGACCACTGGGGAACACTGTTAGCTAATTCCTGAAATAGTTATGCTCCTGATCATACTCAATTTTTTACTGGTTCCTAAAGTTCATGAGACTATTCATATGACTCATCAGAAGTCAGGTGAATATGCTTCTTTTCCTTACAGCTTATAATATATGTGACTGAACTGTACATATACTATTCTCTTTCTTTTTAAATTGTATTTGAAAGCAATCCACAACTGGCAAAAAGAAGTTTTTAAATCTGATTTCCAAAGAAAGATGTCAGAAAGATGAAAAATAAGATAGAAAACTCTATGTTCCTGAAAAGTGTTTCTCCTGATGCACTGTAATTGACTGAATTACCCTCCGTTCCATGGCCATGTGATGCTACCTTCCACTATGCTGCTTTTCTCTCTTGGCTGTACAGCCACTCAGAGAAAAAGTAAGGCCAACAAGAGGCATCTTAATGTCGACAGTGACCCCCCCAGTAAGTATCTTCTTTCACAAAGCGATCTGACCAGTTAAGGAGACCTTCAAGTAGAGAAGATGTGTTTGACTTCTATATTTCCTGTGCACTTTCTTCTAGTCTTTCCATTACATGAAGCAGACACATAGCTAAGCTACAATTTGTCCTCCTGAAAAAGATAACATTTGTTTGTTTCAAGGCATATCTTGTCCTCAATCACCTGAAACAAAACCCATTAATTACTGATTTTATAACATATAACATAAGTGGGCAGGATCACCCTCTGGCGGTTTTCAAAGACACATGCTCTCTTCATTTCCTATAGCCTAGACACTCCCATTAGATCAGGCATGCCCAACCTGTGGTCTGTGGGCTGCATGTGGCCCAGCACAGCTCATAATGAAGCCTACCATGATGGTGCAGCAGCTCTTTTTTGCCAAGTGTCCTGGCCCGGCCCCTGGAACATACCCATAACTCAGCAACAACGAAACAATCAGTGTGCAATGAGCACTGTCTGAGCTGAAACTAAGTCATGAGGAGAGTGCAGTGCAGTACTAACTCAAGCTATGGCAAATAATTTTATACATTTTGATACATTAGCTAAACACAGTCCTGTGAACAGTGAAAAATATGCAGCCTTGCTTTCCATTTTGATAAAGGAATTTGAGAATAAGTTTCAAGATTGCAAAAAAAAACATCAATTTTTTGATTATTTGCAGTTGACATAAATATACTACCTGCAAATTTGTAAATGAAATGTGTAGAGTTGCAATTAGACATTCAGCTCAAAGAAAAATCTGATCATGTCTCTCTATTGGAGTTTTATAAGATCTATCTTACCAGAGAAAAGTATGAAAAAAAATAGCAATAATAATATGAAATATTCATAATAATATGAAAATAAAATAGCAAAATAGCTGGGCTGAGGTCAATGGGATGAGGTACAATAAGGCCAAGTGCCAGGTCCTGCACTTTGGCCACAATAACCCCATGCAACGCTATAGGCTTGGGGCAGAATGGCTTGAAGACTGCGTAGAGGAAAAGGACCTGGGGGTGTTGGTTGATGCTCAGCTGAACATGAGCCGACAGTGTGCCCAGGTGGCCAGGAAGGCCAATGGCATCCTGGCCTGTATTAGAAATAGCGTAGCCAGCAGGAGCAGGGAGGTGATCGCCACCGTGTACTCAGCTCTGGTGCGGCCGCACCTCGAGTACTGTGTTCAGTTTTGGGCCCCTCACTACAAGAAAGACATTGAGGCCCTGGAACTTGTTCAGAGAAGGGCAACAAAACTGGTGAGGGGTCTAGAGCACAAGTCTTACGAGGAGCGGCTGAGGGAGCTGGGATTGTTTAGTCTGGAGAAGAGGAGGCTCAGGGGAGACCTCATCGCACTCTACAACTTCCTGAAGGGAGGTTGTGGTGAGGAGGGGGTCGGCCTCTTCTCCCAGATAACTACTGACAGGACAAGAGGGAACGGCCATAAGTTGTGCCAGGGAAGATTTAGACTGGATATGAAGAAAAACTTTTTCTCTGAAAGAGTGGTCAGGCACTGGAACAGACTGCCTAGGGAGGTGGTGGAGTCACCGTCCCTAGTGCTGCTCAAGAAGCGTCTAGACGAAGTGCTAAGGGATATGATTTAGTAGCTTAGTGGGTAGGGATGGTGATAGGAGGACGGTTGGACTAGATGATCTTGTAGGTCCTTTCCAACCAAGTGTTTCTATGATTCTATGATTTTGGCTCACTATATGTATGTTTAATTAGGAAATACAAAAAGGACTCAAATCATATAGTCTAATATAACAGATACTTAAAATACATTCATGCATATTTAAAAAGTGATCCAAGTATTGTTGATGAACTTCATCCTTAATTAGTGTGACCTTTATAGCAGCAAGAGTAGATAGATTCTGTACTTTGTGTGTAAGGAGTGGCTACATACTGGTTTTTTATTCTTATAAAACAGATACAGACAGCTGCAATTCATAGTAAGCTTTTTATGCTTCAGGTAAAATTAAAAGAGGCTGAATCTACTGAGGAATTTATTAACTGTGTCTGATTCTCTTAGAGTTCCTACTTTTTAAGATTTATTTCCAATGCTTCTTGCTTTATGGCATATAAGCTAACAATACTTAAAGGCTCAAAGAATTAGGATGTGGTCAGGTTTCACTAAGGTAAGCTACTTCATTCTGTCCTTTTCTTTAACCAGAATAAATTATATTTTCTGTTAATGCATTGTTAAAAGCGCTGTGTAAAATAATAGCTGTTCTTGTACTGATTCCTTTTAATAGAAGAACAATTGTAAATCTGTTCTTTCTGAAAATTTTTGGTCATTAACATCTGCGGTATGAAACAGATCAAACAAAATGTCATATTCAGAACAACAAGAGTAAATAGAAGGCGTAAGTAAATAATAGCATGTATTAAATGAGTGAAAAGAGCTGTGAAAGAGGAGAAAAGAAAGAGTGTTTGGTTTCTTTAGGCTTTGTAACCCCAGATCTCTAATTCAGAGACAAGATGTTGTAAGAGACTGTTTTGGAATCTTTTGTCTCAAAGTTTGCTGTGAGAACTCTCTTGTCTCAAAGTTTGCCCACCTGTCCGAAGGCTTGCAGGCCAGGGACAATGAGAGACAAGTAGCCGGTAAATGGCCATCGAGCAGCCTTTCAGACTGGTGCCTTGACGGAGGCAACCACGGGAGGAGACGTGCTCGTTCGTGTGATACGGAACATACCTGCCATACGTGACATACCAGGAATGTCATGCTGGCTGAATAAAGGGAGATAAGAGGGCCTCCTCCTATGGGGGGAAAAGGAGAGGATTTACCTGTGAGCTGCCTAGGAGATGCCTGCTAGCTGCCTAGGAACTGCCTACCTGCTGCTGTCTGACGGATGCCTGTTTGGGCCTGCTTGATACCTACTGATGCTTGAGACATGAGGTCCTGCTGCCCTGCTACCTGATGCCTGCTTGTTGCTCCTGCTTCCTGCCTGATGGCCCGATGCCTGACGATGCCTGATGTCTGCTCCCTGAAGCCTGCTCCTGCTTCGCCTGGTGCCTGCTGCCTGAGACCTGACGGCCTGATGCCTGCTTGCTGCTGCTCCCCCTGTGCTCTCGCTCCCTCGCTCCCACACGGGCCTGAAGATATTCCTGGTCTGATAGGACAGCGTGGGATCCATGGTGGTGACTGTCCCCGCTTTCTATCTGTAACCCTTGCTCTTACTTCCTATCTTTTACTGTCGCCTGCTTCCCCATCCCCATTCTCCCTCACTGGCCAGAACTCCTATTAAACTGATCGGACAACATTTGACCTCGTTTGCGTCTTAATCTCACTCCGGGTATGTTAAAGAATCTCCCCTCACTCCTATAATTGGAGAGGGATAGATGTAATTAGTTCTTAAACTTGCACAAAATGCCAAAGAACCTCCTCTTTAGCCTGAATGTGTTAGGACTGATCATAATAGAAATTCCCATGAACTTCTTATTGTCTCTTTCTCTATTCTACAAAGTAGGAGGATGAGGATGCATGACTGTGGCTCATCTAACTCTAAAAACTAACACATGGCAAACTCACACCCACTATACTCCTGCAGGTTTTAGGAATTCTACAGGTCTCCTTATGTAGAGGTGGATTTGTAACTCAACAACGTACTTCATAAATAATAAATGCAAACTTTTCCATACAGATACCTACCTTAAGGCAAAAGATAGAGACATCTTTGAGTTTTCTATCTGACATTTTAATCTGTATTTGCTATAGCATTCAAAATCCTTCCACTCCTACTGCTGTTATACAGACACCTCTGCAGTGCTTAGCAGTGCTTAGTCATTGTCAGAAGACGTGAGTAGAAGATCTGTAAGGGCAGTTTTCTCTAGCCTTAACATTCCAAACGTGCCAATTTCCAGCTACTTCTATGGTTTTGCTTTTGCCAAGCAGACATGAGAGCTTGTAGCAGTTTTCATTTCCAACCTTCTGCTGTCATGTTTTTATTTTAATACATTCATCCTTTCAAATAAGCTGCAAGCAGCACTTTCAGAGCGGTGGGAAGAGTAAGCAAACTTCCAGACTTTACAATGATTGCATTTTTTATGACAGGCTTCAACGTCTTCTGTATTCACACCTATCCATACTAAACACATATAGACAATGACTATCAAAAATAAGCCCTATCCTTGTTTCTACTCATCATATTCTTTTTGTCAGTATAAAGCAGTATACACACATTCACATTATTTCTCAACTATTCAAAGTAAAAACAAGTAGAAAAAAACATGAAAGAACAATTTTTTAATTTTGTCTTTGAATTAAAATTTTCAAAAAGTAATAGAGCATGTAACTAGTAAGTCAATATTATGAAACAATTAAGACAACTGCACATCATTAAAACCTACAATAAGTACCACGACAAACATGGATCAATAAATATCAGAAAAATAGTGATAATAGAAAACTCATTGATGTCAGATGTTGCAATAACTCACAAGTTCTGCAATTAGAGTCTAATAATCAGTACAAAAGTCCCACGTTTTATATTTCTGCAGTGGACTTCTCTATTTTCATTTGCAAAAGCATACTATTTGCTTTCACTGAATGTGGATTAACTGTTTAATTTATCGATCTCTAAATGTCTTTCACCTGCACCCTCAAATACACTGAGAATAAAAATATAGCATTTCCTCTTTGACAGGAAGAAAAAGCAAGAAATTTCTTCTAATGATGTTCCTCTCTTTGGAACTACTTGCTGTTAAATATACAGTGTTTTTCTATGATCTGGGCCATTTATTAACATACTTTTGCATTTAGAAATGTGTGATCTCACATACGATTCCTTTTACCTCGCGCAGGCATGTCACACAGAAAAAAAATTCCAAATCAGACTGATGCAGAACCAAACATTGCTAAACTAAACATTACTTGTTGAAGATTGCCCCTTGAGGATACACTTTTCCGTTTTTTTTTTTTTTTAAAAGGAAATGAGCTATTCATTTCTTTATTGTGTGAAATAAATTTCTGGTGTGAAATGAATTTCTCTATTGTATTATTCTCTTTATTAGTAAGAAAAGCGGCCAGGAATGACAGTTCTTCACTAGAAATGAAAAAATATCAGGACATATAAATCCCTCTCTGGTGTCTTTGTCCAACGACTCTGAAAAGATATGCAGAAAGAAGAAATAAAAAACATAAGAAATGTATTTGAAGAGATACAATTTTTTTTCAATAATGTACAATTGAAGAAAAAACGATGTTACTTATAAAATCATATTAGTAAAAAGGAAAGTAATATAACAAGGAAATACAAATGAAACAAATATTTATACATTCTTTATCAACTACAACAGAAATAACAAAAATAGAGCTAATTCCTTAACAACAATTGTAATAATGTAAGTTTAAAAGTATGATTTGGTGGACACTTGCTAGCCGGCACAGAAAATTTAATCTACTTTCATCATACATACTGTTTATTAAATATTTTTTCTAAATGAATGCTTAGATAAATGATGTGTCATGAATACTAGTGCAGCACAAAATCATTCACGTGTAGTATATCTTGATGGAGGTCACTTTTAAGACGTAAGAAAAAAACATTTCTCCTGCTGTGCTAGTAGAAAGGTAGTGACTACTATGGTGAGGAACTTCAGAAGACTTTAAAGGAAAATCTTTGTGTCACAGTGTATTTATAATTTATATTCACAGATGGCAAGATATGTAGTGTGACAAGCAGAAATAATCACTCTGTCATATTGCCTAAACCTATTCTTATAGATATGATGTTCAAAATACATTTTTCAGCATTATAAGAATACAAACGCATAGATATATTATAACATATATATTTAAACTGCACACACTTGAAGACAAACTTTCCATCTGGTTTGCATTACATATTCATCTTGCATTAGAAAATGATCTTTTCTGTCTGATTCTCCTTCTTATGTCAGTGCTTTATTATTCAAAGAGATTCCTGCTTTTCAATTCTACAAATATTGTTCTGTCTTAGATTGTTCCTCCAGGAGCTGTCATTCACTAGTAGAAGAAAAACCTCTCCATCAGTGGTGACCTCTGTACTTGCAAATACTAGGAACATGTTCTTTACTATTACAAGGCACTTGCAAGACAGACACAAAAAGTGCTTTATGTTCCATAATTTTCCTTTCATACAAAGGCTGTGACTTTTTAAAAGCTTCTCAGACTGTAACTTTCAGAGACTATGCTATATTTCCATTATTTCTTTTTCTGAACAATGCTTGATTTTTTCCCATTATTTTTTTTTCTGAATTCAACTGCTTATGATCATATTTCTACTACTATAATAATAATAGCAAATCTTATAATCAATTTGGGACACTTTTGTGCTCTGCTCTCTCTTTAGTGAGGCAAAGAGACAGCTGATATAAACTGTAGTTGCTATTATTCAATGTGATAGATTAGAACATGGATAGAACAAAAAACCTTCAAGTTCAAAAGATTAGCAAAGCACTCAAGTTTTTTCTATATTACTGAGATAATTTTGACATGCTCTGATATTAGATGGAGATAAAATAGGTAAAAGATATAATTTTACTGAAAAAAAGATGTTATTATCATTAACATAAATTGTACATATTTGGAATGGTAATCCCACTTAAATATTTGCAGTTCAGCAATTTCTGATTAAGTTTCATAAAAAATAAATAAGTAACTTTTCAATATGGTCAGACAATGATCAAATCTTCTACGGAGTTATTTAACAAGGCTACAGAATTCAAGAAATATTCCTGATTGTTATAACATTTGTAAGAGATACGCAACATAAAAAGATTACTGCAGAGATTTAGGTACATAGGCCAAAGTACCCTCCCCAGATCTCCACATTCCAAATGTGGATATTCACATTAAGGCCAAGTATTTCCTGCTTATGTTACCATTTGTTATTTATATTACACATTCACTCAATAGTCTACCCCTTATTATTACTGAATCATGCTAGTGATTCAGTAATCATTCCTCTAATAAACTGTCTTCTTTCATCCATCCATTCATATGTAGTGATGATAAGGCACCCATGAAGAGCCTTCATGTACCGAAAAGTAGTATATACTTTACTACAAAAATGCACTTTTGCCTCACAACTATGGAAAAGGTATATATAAAAAAATGAGATTTATTGTCTATATAATTTCTTGGCTTAATTTTTCATATAACAACACCTATCTTTGAAAAAGGCAGCTAATGATTAATATAATCTTTAACACTGGAAAAACAAACAAACAACAAAAAAGCAACAATAGCATTTAATGATGGATGTCATGAAACGCAAAGACGCAAATGGTTCTGGATAAAAAATAATACTAAAGGTGGGTCACAGAAGGGTTAGCAGTTCCAAGTTCACCCAGTTATGTGGAAAAAAAAAGAAATTAAAGTATTTCAACATAACATCTGAAAGTACATCATAATGGAAGAAATAATGAATTATCAAAACAGTTTAATTTGGGAGGTTCTTTGGGGTCTGCAGAGATCAAGTTTTCAGAGACATCTTTGAGAACATATGGCATTTTGCATTACCAAAAGTTTTCACAAAACTTGGACTGAATGCACAAGGCTACAGGTCAAGTGGAGAAAGTATAAAATAGCAAGCATGAGCTTACTGCAAGTACTGAAATATGCCAACAGCTTTAGATTTCTGTAGAGGATTTGCATTTCTGTTAGCATCCAGTGAGCCAAACTGCACAATGAGCTTGACTAATATGCTGACTTTTGAGAAACAGGGGAACAGAAGGCACCTGATGTAATGTTCAAATATTTATTTGCATTTCTGATCTACTTCTTTCTGTTCTGAAATATACAGATGTTATGTGCCCTATTGTAGAGGAATGAGGATAAAACAATGCTTTTAATACAAACAAAAACAATGTGTAACAGAAGCTTCTCTGTGCCTAGCAGCATCTTTTGATCTAAAAGTTACAAAGCTCTGCTTTGAATGACTGATGTTTGCTAGTAAAAACACAAATAGCACTAGTCACATTGAGCATAGTCACCTAGAATCCACTGAACATTACAAAACAGACCAGTACAAGATTAGCTAAACATGAAGAAAACAATTTGCGTGATCATCTACACACATGAAAGTGTTTACTGAAGGGAGAAAGGGAGATAGATACCTATGTTGCACTCTTTTCTTTTAAGAAAATGAAGTCTATGTATATAAGAGGGATTCTCCAAACGTAACGACGCTTATTTTATTATGTTGACCTATGACATCAAAGGTGGCTGTTGGTGGTTTGGCAGTAAAGGTTGAACGTTCCTGCCAATATTCTATTACATTTTGTTGCCATGTGACAGATGGCAGTGGAGGGACAGTCTGACAAAATGACATCAGACGTGGAAGTGCATATGAAATAAAGGTGTGGAATTGAATTTCTCCGCGTGGAAATAGTTGCACTCATTAACGTTCATCAACACTTGCTGACCATTTATGGAGACCAAACAATGGATGTTAGCACAGCAAGGCAGTGGGTGCTGCACTTCAGCAGTGGCAACAACAACATGAAAGGCAAGTGACATTCTGGATGGGTATGCACAGCTGTCACACCACAAAACAAAGAGTATCTCGATCAGCTCATCCATGCAACTCAGCTAATGGTGGAGACTATGTTGAAAAAAAGTGTGTTGTAGCTGAGAAACAGTGTTAATGTACTCTTCTTATCTGTTGTAGTTTTCATGGAAATCCACAGGAGGCATTACTTTTGGAGCATCCACTGTAGATACGCTTCACCATATAAGGAGTGACTATGGAAGACACTGTAAATGTTCACCTTATTCTTTTATCAAAGCCAAACAAAACAAAGCTGACATTTTTAAAAAATCAGTTTTGCAGGTACAAGGCACTTAGTCTTCACTGAAGTTAAACAATAAAAATATTGTCAAATGATGAAACAATTTTTGTCTAGATTTCTACTATGGTCTCTTTGACTTGCAGAAATACTTGCAAATTATTCTACATGTACATTTTTGTAACTACTATAGAACATTCTCAACGCAGAATTATAACTGGTTAGCTAAGATCTTGTCTTTGTTTCAGTTGGGACAGAAGTTGGTTTTTCTCATGGTGTCTGGTATGATGCTGTGATTTGATTTTAGGAAGAACACAGTGTTGATAATACACTTATGTTTTAATTGTTGCTGAGTAGGGCTGTGCAGAGCCAAGGACACTTTCATTTCTCATTTTCTTGTACTGCCCTACCAGCAAGAGGCCTGGGGGGCACAAGGATCTGGGAGGGGACAGAACCAAGACAATTGACATAAACTGGCCAAAGGAATACTCCATATAGTATTACATCATGCAGGAAAACTATAAAACTTAGGGGAGTTAGCCAGGGGAGCTGTCACTACTCAGATGGTGAGCAATTGGTTTGTGCAGAACCTGTTTTTGTGTACGTATATATATATATGTATATAATTATCATATATTATTATTATCATATATATTATCACGAGTGCTGATATTTCTTTTACTTCCTTTTCTGTCTTAGTAAACAGCCTTTATCTCAATCCATGAGTTCTACTTTATTGTCTTTTATTTTTCTCCCCATCCCTCTTCAGTGGAAGTGAGCAAAGAACTGTGTGGTACTCAGCTACCTGCTGGATCAAACCACAACAGAGCTGAAGAAAATTTTCAGAATTTTCTTGTTTTTAAGGTCCAAGAAATGAGTGCTTTTATGACCTATGGTCTGAAAATTAATTCTTTCTTTCTCATTTTCTTTCTCTCTTTCTATTTCACAGACTTCGATGGGAATTTAAGGGGAACGACATAAAGTACAACCTGATAATTAAAATATATAATTAAATAATTAATTAAATAATTAAATTCTGATAATTAAAACAGGCAGAATCACTAAAACAATAGAAGAATAATTATTCTTTTAGCAAAAGTCAAAAAGATTTTGTAAGAAACAGGTCTCCTTAGCAACTGTCTCACATGGCAGCTGAGGTCAGAAGAAATTAATGTTACAGATAAAAATGTTGTTATTGTAGAATGCCATCAGCAGCTGTATTGCTCAGGTTCTTCATTAATTTCTGCCAGAAGCTGTTATTTTCAGGGGTTAATAATAATTTGACAATTTTAAATTTCACCAGCCGTAGACCAACATACAAGTTGTCAGCCCAGACGCTTACTTCTTGTTTCATAAGAAGGTTTGAATTTGATAAGATTTTTTCACCAGTTCTGTGGTAAAATAAAGATGAGAAATAATTTCTGTTACATTTCAAAATCACCAACAAATTAATAACTTTATATGTCATTGTTATATAGTAGTGATTTTTTTCTTAAGGTGTGAACCTGGCATGATTCTCAGAAGCACTTGTAAAAAATATATCATTAAACTATATTGATTTTGGTGGTGGGTGACAATTTTAATTATCTCTTAAAGTTATATGAGTCCTTAGCAAATTATTCATATACTTTTGATTTCTTATGTTACTAACCATGATTATTTTAACAGTTACAACCAACCACAAAATCTATGGCAATCAAGAAATGAGTGGAGATATTTAATATATATTGTAGACCTCTTTATATATATATATATAACACAGGAAAAACTTAGAACGATGACAAATATATGAGCTTTTGAAGCTTACTGAAGTATATTTTGGGCACAGTCTAATAAAAGAGATTATGGAATGTTTGCATAAACCAAACTGTCTGACATTATAATTTTATCTGGAATTAAACATAATCCAAATTGATAGTGTAAATTGCATTAAAGACATATTCCTTAAGGCAACTGACTTCTTTACAGAATATTACAGTCTACTAATTTCCCAAATACTATTTGAAATCATTTTCATCATCAGTTCCATAATTTCTCTAGAACATCTTTCGTCATTTTGAAGAAAGCAGATTTTTTTCTTAGCATCCTGTTTAATTTGTGCAACATTCTGTGAAAAAATAACAGCATAGACTTATATGAAAAGATGGAAAGAAAGACAAGCAATGATCAAGTCAAAAGGTAATGAAGTGATAACATCACCAATTCTTCCTTTCAGCAGCAACCACATTCTCACATCAATTTTATTGCTTTTCTAACCTTACAACTCTACTTTCACATACTTGTGAAATTAGAGGTGGCTTCTGAAGAATGATTTAAATATCTTAGAGAGAAGTGTAATGCCCTAAAATAAATATTCTTTGCTACACATTTTTTGAAATGCTTAAAAGCTACATGGTGGTTTTAAATATTACATAACTAGATTTTATTTAAATATCTGAGGAGAGATGTAATTAATTTTGAACTATAGCGTGCCCAAGAGGTTAAATGTGTGCTCCAATGCAAACAACAGTTCAATTTATACACATTTTGGTTTCATCTTTACAGGATTTACAGCAATCTTCCAGAGGATTAGTGAGTTTCTCATTACATTTTTGCATATGAAATAGAATGTTAAAAAAAAAAAATTACCTTTTATTTTTTTTTTAATCCAGTGACTGGGTTTAGCTATTAAATTCATTTTATTTTAATACAAACCTATTCACATTACAATAATTTGTAAAATGCTGCATATTATGAACTAAATCTCACTTGATGCTAGGCAACTTATAGTTGATATAGCTGATATAGATTATTGTAGCTGACCTAATACAGCTAAATTCAGTTTTTAATTCATGAAATGAAATAGATAACTTTAGAATGAGCTTCATCTCACTGAATTTGTATGTCTAAAATTAGATAAGGTTAATTGTACCCTAAAAGTCCACACTAAGATGTCACATCTTGAAGAAAGTGATCCCTATTCTGGCCTTGGTTGTTGATGAAAATCACTATAATTTCTCGGTTCACATACACCAGTAGAGGGTTTGTTCATTCCTACATTCTTAGGAAGGATAATGTCAGTTCTCTATATTGCTATTTATTACTATATTCTCCACATTCAGTTCTCTACTTACTTGTGTTAAAAACCGGTTCAGAATGAAATCTGTGAAAATCAATCAGGCCAATCCAAATTTATAAGTAATTTTGGCTCATCAATTGATTCAGTCATTAAAAATTAATTTGAAGATAAAGTCTTATTGAGATTTACGTGATGTGGCATTAATTCAAAGTATTTATTGTATGAATTTTATATACGTATATACAGTGTCCATGAATATAAACAATTATAAATATGCACATATATGTAATAAAGCCTGTGGATGAGACAGTAAAAATGGTTAATTCAATGAAGAAAAAAAAAAAAAAGGAGAGAAGAGAGTAGACTAAAAATTGAAAGAATCATAAAATCATAGAAAAAAAGGAGATTGAAAGGGACCTTGAAAGGTCACCTAGTCACACCTCTTGCTCCAAGCAGGAGTAACTTCAAAATCAGTTCAGGTTTCTCATGGTCTTATCTAGGTGAATTTTGAGCATCTTCAGAAATAGAAAATCTTCAAGTTCTTTAAGTAAGCTGTTTCAGTGTTTAACTTCTCACTGTGAACAACGTCTTTCTGTATCCAGTAGGAATTTCCCTTTTGTATCTTTGGTTTGTTGCCTCTTGTCTTCTTGCTGTATACATCTGATAAGCGTCTGACTCTCTTAATTTGTTGTAGGAAGATAGCTACCCCTTAAGGCTTCCCTTTTCCAGTCTTGACAAGCCCAGGTCTTTCAGAATTTCTTTGTATATCTTGTGCTCTGGACATTTGACTGTCTTGTTGTTCCTCGATTGGACTCTTTACTATTCACTGATAAGTTCTTTGTACGGGGAAGTGCAAAACTGGGCACAATATTCCAGATGTGTCAATATTCCAAAGTGTCAAAAGAATAGAATTATCAATTCATGAATCTGCTTTCTACACTTTTGCTCATAAAACTTAGTTAACCTTCTTACTGCCAGGGCACACTGAATGTGTGTCCAGGACTGGCTCATGTTCTTGCAAATGAGGAATCACAGGTCCTTTTCCATAAAGCAGCTTTTTATTCAGATAGGTATGAGACTAAGTAATGTATCCAAAAGCCCAGCTGAAGTGCCTCTATACCAGTGCATGTAGTGTGGGAAATAAGCAGGAGGAGTTAGAAACAGTGATGCACTTGAAAAACTATAATCTTATTGCTATCACAGAAATATGGTGGGATCATTTGCATAACTGGAATACCACCATCGAGGAGTATGAACTTTTTAGAAGGGATAGGCAAGGTAGGAGGGGTAGGGAAGTTGTCTTCTATGTTAAAAAGTGAAGACTGTGAGGAGTTCCCTCTAAGAAAATGTCAGGAGCAGATTGAGAGCCTGTGGGCTAAAATTAGCGATGGGACTAATAAAGGACAGCTGGTGATTGGGGTCTACTACAGGTCACCTGATCAAGGGAAGCCTGTTGACAAGGCCTTCTTGCTTCAGCTGCAAGAAGCGTTGCACTTGAAAGCTCTCATTGTGATGGGGGATTTCAACCACCAAGATATCTGCTGGGAAAACCACGCAGCAAGCTGCAAGAGATCCAGGGGACTCCTGGAGTCCATCAATGATAACTTTCTATTCAGGTATTGGACAGACTGACCAGAGGTAAAGCACTGCTGGCTCACCAATGCAGAGGAGATCATTAAAGACAGTAAGATCAGAGGCAGTCTGGGTTTCAGCAACCATGCCCTGGTTGAGTTTGTGATCTTGAGGAATGTAAGCCTGGCAAAAAATGGAGTCTGGGCCTTGATCTTTGGGAGACCAAAATTCAAGCTGTTTAAGGAATTGTTGTATGAGATCTCCCGGGAAGCTGTTCTTAGAGAAAAAGGAGTGGAGGAAAGCTGGCTACTCTTTAAGGAGGCCTTTCTGAGAGCAGAAGAGCTCCTGGAATAAGAAAGCAAGCAAAGGAGCCTGGAAACTAGCATGGCTTTGCAACGACCTGCTTGTCAAACTGAAGGAAAAGAAGAGCATGTACAGGCTGTGGAAACAGTGATGTGTCACCTGGGAAGAACACAGGGATACTGTCTAGGCTTGCAGAGATGGGATTAGGAAAGCCAAGGCACAGATGGAACTGAACTTGACAAGGGGTGTTGAAAACAACAAGAAGGGATTCTATAGGTACATTGGTCAGAAGAGATAGGCCAAAGAGAGCTTAACTCCTTTGGTAAACGAGAAAGGAGAACTGACTACAGCAGATATGGAGAAGGCTGAGATACTCAATGAGTTCTTTGCCTCAGACTTCACTGGCAGCCAGGATTCTCATTTCTCACATATCTGAACCTCACATTCCTGAACCTCCAGGTGGCAACTGTGAGAGGTAACCCCCCTTCCCACTGTAAGTGCAGACCAAGTCTGAGACCACCTCATGAAACTGAATGTGAACTCTTGTATGGGGCCGGACGACATGCATTCCAGGTTTCTGAAGGAACTGGCTGATGTGGTTGCCGAGCTGCTCTCCATCATATTTGAAAAGTCGTGGCTGCTGGACAAAGTCCCTGATGACTGAAAAAAGGGAAGCATCACTCCTGTTTATAAGAAAGGGAGGAAGGAAGATCTGGAGAACTACAGGCCGGTGAGCCTCATATTTGTACCTGGAAAGATCATGGAACAGATCTTCCTGGAAGGTGTATTAAAGCATGTGAAGAATGAATGGGTGATCTGAGACAGCCAACATGACTTCACCAATGGAAGGTCATGCCTGACCAATCTCATTGCCTTCTATGTCGGAATGACGGCATCAGTGGACAAATGGAAGGCAACTGCTGTCATCTACCTGGACTTGTGCAACGCTTTTGACATGATCCCCCACCACATCCTTATCTCTAAAATGGAGAGATACGGATGTGAAGGGAGGACTATTTGGTTGTTAAGGAATTGGTTGGAAGGCCACAGCCAGAGGGTTGTGGTCAATGGTTCTATGTATAGGTTGAGGCCAGTGACGAGCAGTCTCCCCCAGTGATCCGTATTGGGACTAGTACTCTTTAACGTCTTAATCAATGACATAGATGATGAGATTAGGTGCACCCTCAGCAAGTTTGCTGATGTCACCAAGCTGAGTGGTGCTGTCGATACAGTAGAAGGAAGGGATGACATCCAAAAGGATCTCAACAAACTCAAAATGGAGGTTCAACAAAGCAAAGTGCAAGGTTTTGGACTTGGATCAGAATACTCCCAGGTATGTACATAGACTAAGAGAAGAACTCCTTGAGAATAGCCCTGAGGAGAAGGACCTGGGGGTCCTGGTGGATGAAAACCTGAACATGAGCCAGCGGTGTGCTCTTGCAGCGCAGAACGACCAGCAGGGTGAGCGAGGTGATTGTCCATCTTTACTCTGCTCTCGTGAAGCCCCATCTAGAGTACTGCATCCAGGTCTGGGGCCCCCAACACAGGAAAGATGTCAGGCTTTTGGAGAGGGTCCAGAGGAGAGCCACAAAGATGATTGGAGGGCTAGAGCACCTCTCCTATGAAGGTAGGCTGAAGGAACTGGGCTTGTTCAGTATGGAGAACAGAAGGCTGTGGGGAGACCGCATTATGGCCTTCCAAAATGTAAAGGGAGGCTATGAACAGGAGTAAAATCAACATTTTACACGGGGAGATAGTGATAGGATTAGTGATAGGACTAGTGATAAGGAATGGTTTTAAGCTGAAGGAGGAAGGATATCACAGAATTGTAGGGGTTGGAAGGGACTTCGAGAGATCATCAAGTCCAGCCCCTCTGCCAAAGCAGGTTCCCTATTGCAGGTCACACAGGTAGGCATCCAGATGGGTCTTGAATATCTCCAGGGAAGCAGACTCCATAACCTCTCCGGGCAGCCTGTTCCAGTGCTCCATCACCCGCACTGTGAAGAAGTTCTTCCACATATTGGTGCAGAACTTCCTGAGCTCCAGTTTTACTTCATTTCCCCTCGTCCTGTCCCCAGACACCACTGAAAAAAGACTGCCCATGCCCATTTGCCTCCCGCACTTCAGATATTTGTACACATTGATCAGATCTCTTCTCAGCCTTCTTTTCTCCAGGCTGAACAGACCCAGATTACTGAGCCTCTCCTCATAGGGGAGATGNCATCAGTGAACTTGCTGAGGGTGGACGCTATCCCTTCATCAAGGTCGTTGATGAAGATGTTGAACAAGACCGGACTCAGCACCGACTCAAATTTCAATTTGATGTCAAGGAGAACTTTTTCACAAGGAAGAGAGTGGTGAGGTGCTGGCATAGGCTTCCCAGAGAGCTTGTGGATGCCCTGTCCCTGGAGATGTTCAAGGACAGGTTGGATGGGGCCCTGGGCAGCCTGATCTAGTACTTGATCTAGCAGTTGGCAACCCTGCCTGCGACAAGGTTGTTGGAACCTGATGATCCTTGAGGTCCCTTTCAGCCCAAGCTATTCTATGATTCTATGATTACTTTGACTCATATTGGAGTTTACATTTGATGTAGCTTAATGAGCTTTATGAGTTGACTGTCAACCTATTCCCGTAGTTTTCTGAGGTGATTCTGAATACTAACTATTCCTCACTACACCACCTTCTTCCACTAAATTAGTGTCTTCCACAAAATTACTGCTGGTGCATTTCATCTCATTGTCAAAGTGACTAATGGAAATATTGTTCCCAGTATTGAGAACACTGAATGCATAATATCTCGGTTTCAAGAAATTTCTGGAAAATATAATTTCTATTTTTTTTTCATTATCTGCAAAATGATGACAAGTTTCAAAGTTACAGAAAAACCTGATGTTAACTTCTCTGTTTTGATATAATACCAAGAGGAATGTAAAGAGTTGCATGGCAGTAATCTGCAGTTATCTCTGAAGTGAAAGATAATTGTTAGTTTATTTAAACAAAATTCTTTCAGAATGACTGAACATTGTTAAGCCTTCAGTTTCTGAAGACAGAAGAGACAAAATCACTGTTACAAAGAATGAAGCTGAAAAAAAAAAGCAAATTATTTTAAAGTCAATCTAGCATATTTCATCATGAAAACTTTATTTACACTTTAATCAGTCCTGTGTCTCTACTGGAGACACAATAATTTGTCTTCATCTGAAAGTTGAATCATTTAACAAAAATAAGCTGTCTAGTAGTTTTTATGATAAATACGAGGAATAAAAAGAAGCCATGAATGCAGTGTTCTATGTCTGACAAGTGATAGAAAGTCTGTTCATCTCTCTATAATTTTATGAACTAATTTGAATATAGAGGTTTTTTTTTTCTAAAATTCTAAAGAAAATGTATTTTTTCAAAAATACAGATTTCTTTTGGCTGGCTGTTTGTTTTGGGGTTGATTGATTTGTTTCTATATATAGTGACATATGCTTGCATCAAGAATCATGTTTACTAGCATTCTGTCCTAGTGATTTTATTTGCTTCATAAATGCTAAAATCAGCATAAAGACAAGGAATTTCATAGATTGCATGAACTTCCTCTTGGAGCAGTTTCTCATGTATCCTGGTAGGTTTTTTTTTCACATTTAATATATATCTATTCCTGTCTCTATTTGTTCTCATTTTAATGTAGCTCACGTTTTCTACAATGTC
This sequence comes from Penelope pileata, assembly GCA_013396635.1. Classification (NCBI taxonomy): domain Eukaryota; kingdom Metazoa; phylum Chordata; class Aves; order Galliformes; family Cracidae; genus Penelope; species Penelope pileata. The sequence goes on from WBMW01002615.1 coordinate 48,776, forward strand.
CATTTCTCTCTTCCTTACCGATCTTTCTATGTTTTTCTGGTAAGAATTACTTAGCTTTTCTAACAGGATATCTAAATCTTTTCTTTTCATCTTTCCCCCAGTTGGAAAGTTCTCACCTCACCTCACCTTCAAAATAGGATTTAGAAGAGTGAATGTAAAAATCTAAAATGAAGATATCTGAGTTTGAGATGACTATCTAGAACCTACTTATAATAAAGATATATAGTGCTAATGTGAAATTTTTCTCATTTTAAAACAATGTTTAAGTTTTCAGGTCAGATTTCTATGAAAGTATTGATTTCACTCAGCTTGCTGCAAGGGAGTTCCCAGAGATTTCTGCAAACAAAGACCACAGAAGTTAGTAACTACAGAAGTTAAATGAAATGAATCTCACCCATAATGTCTAGCCATCAAAGTTCCTCGATAATCAGTGGAGACAAGTAATTATAACTACAACTAAATTAATCTCTTCCTAGAATAGATGTCTAAGCTGGGTAAGATGAATTACACTCAGATGTTGTAAATGTTTCAGTTTGTAATGCAGACAACTGCTTTATATTATTTAGATAACTTTAATAGAATTTAAGTTGGTTTTGAATCCTGACTTGGGGCAATATATGTACAGATTTGGAGAAGAGTTAATTAAGAGCAGCCCTGTGGAGAGGGACTTGGGGGTTCTAGTGGATGAAAACCTTGATGTGGGCTAATAATGTGTGTTTGCAGCCCAGAAGGTCTGCATCCTTTGCTGCATCAAAAGAGGAGTGGCCAGCAGGGAAAGGGAGGTGATTGTGCCTCTCTACTCTATCCTTGTGAGGCATCACCTGGAGTACTTCGTCCAGGCCTGTGGCTCCCAGCACAAGAAAGACATGGAGCTATTGCAGCAGGTCCAAAGGAGGGTCATAAAGATGATCAGAGAGCTGAAGCACCTCTCCTACAATGAAAGACGGAGGGACCTAGGCTTGTTCAGCCTGGAGAGGAGAAAGCTGCGGGGAGACCTCATTGTGGCCATCCAGTGCTTGAAGAGAGCTTACAAACAGGAGGGGGACTGATTTTTGCATGGTTTAATAGTAATAGGACAAGGGAGAACGGCTTTGAACTGAAAAACAGGAGATTTAGATTTGGTGTTAGGAGGAAATTCTTAACTCAAAGGGTTGTGAGGCACTGAAACAGGTTGACCAGAGAAGTTCTGGATGCCCCTTTCCTGGAGGTGTTTAAGGTCAGGCTGGATGGAGCCCTGGGCAGCCTGATCTGGTGGGTGGCAGCCCTGCCTGTTCCTGGGTTCCTGGGGCTTGGAACTGGATGATTTTTAAGGTTCCTTCCAACCTAAGCCATTCTATGATCGTTCCAAATTTACCTTTGAGTTCCTTAATGAACATAAACAATAAAAATAACTAGAAGACTATTAAAATAAGATTAACCCTATGGTCTAAAATAACCCCTGTTATGAGAGCTGAAGTCATGGATGTGACTGAAATACTAAGTAATCTTCCTGACCATTCTGGAAACAAAGTGGGAGATTCAGAAAATATGACTATATATGCCAACCTAGATACAAAACAGCACCACAGAACCTCAGTTAGTGTTTTTTTTATGCTCATCATAATATCTGAGGAGATTTTTTGAGATGTTGGAGAATTAAACATTTGTTGCAAAAATTTTCATATTTGCTATCTGTTTCATTATATGGTAATAATATCAACAAAAGCAACAACAAAGAATTTGTTGCACAGCTATAGCTACGCATTTAAGCATTCTTAAGTACTTTAAATTGTTACAGTATTATCATTATGAAATCTAATTTATACTGTATTTTTTGAAATATAATACAAAAATTTTTTGTAATTTATTGAGTTTGTTTTTGTCTGTTTGCTGTGTTGCTGTTGTTTCTATTATTATTGTTGTTACTAAAACTAAAATAAAGTAGACAGACTTTACAATTTCTTAGTTTTGCTGTATTTCCTGTGTGAACAATTGCAAGCCAGAATTTCTGTGTATATTTTTCCTCAACTACAAGATGGATTTACTGACTTCTAGTTCAGAAGTGGATAGGAAAAATATCAGGGAAATATTATTATTTTTGTATTTTTAATTTTTTCTCAATTGTTTTGTATATTATTATTCAATATTATATATTATTCATTATTTTTATTTATTATTATAGTATCTTGAGATCTTGATGTGAAGTGTTTGGGGAATGTAAACTATCAAAATCATGAATTTTAGTCATAAATTTATAAATTAAATTCAAACTTCATGAATTTAATTTCCTGAAAGCATTAAAAATCTAAAACCAGCTTACCCCAGTGACTGGAAACAAGAGATCAAAACTGTAGTTCTTCCTTTATAGATTCTTTGCCTCAGTCTTCACTGTCAAAGACTCTAGACACAACACCCAAATTGCAGAAAGGGAAGGTAAGAAGTGGGAGAAGGAAGATGCGCCCACTGTAAGTGAAGATCAGGTTCGAGACCACCTAAAGAACATGAAGGAATACAAGTCCATGGGGCCTGATGAGATTCATCCACGGGTCCTGAAGGAATGGGCGGATGAGGTTGCCAAGCCACTATCCACCATATTTGAAAGGTCATGGCAGTCTGGTGAAGTTCCCACTGACTGGAAAAGGGGGAGCATGACCCCCATTTTCAAGAAGGGGAAAAAAGAAGATCCTGGAAACTACGGGCCAGTCAGCCTCACCTCTGTGCCTGGCAAGATCATGGAGCAGATCCTCCTGAAGGTTCTACTAAGGCACATGGAAAATCGAGATGAAGTGATTGGCGGCAACCAACATGGCTTCACCAAGGGCAAATCGTGCCTGACAAACCTGGTGGCCTTCTATGATGGAGTCACAGCAACAGTGGATAAATGGAAAGCAACCGACGTCATCTGCCTGGACTTGTGCAAGGCGTTTGACACTGTCCTGCACGGCATCCTGGTTGATAAACTGGATAAATATGGGTTTGACGAACAAACC
>WBMW01002615.1:51889-74678 GCA_013396635.1 Penelope pileata
GCACCTCCCCTATGAGGACAGGCTGAGAGAGTTAGGACTCTTCAGCCTGGAGAAGAGAAGGCTGCGGGGGGACCTGATAGCAGCCTTCCAGGACCTGAAGGGGGCCTACAGGAGAGCTGGGTACGGACTTTTTACAGGGATAGGTAGTGACAGGACAAGGGGTAATGGTTATAAACTGGAATAGGGTAGATTTACACAAGGTAGAAGGAAGAAATTGTTCACTGTGAGGGTGGTGAGACACAGGAACAGGTTGCCCAGAGAAGTTGTGGATGCCCCCTCCCTGGAAGTATTCAAAGCCAGGCTGGATGGGGCTTTGGGCAACCTGGTCTAGTGGGAGGTGTCCTTGCCCATGGCAGGGGGGTTGGAGCAAGATGGTCTCTAAGGTCCCTTCCAACCTGAACCATTCCATGATTCCCTGTGATTGCTGCAATCTTCTGTCTGACAGTTGAAAAAATTCTTCAATGTTGAAACATAAGAGCAGAAAAGAATGAAATACTATAGCGTGAGTGGACATAATATCCTCCAACAATCTGCATATGAAGAACTTATCAAACTAATCTTTCTAAGTGTTTAGGAGTTCTAGATAGATTTGTTTTGCTCAGACATGTCCATCATCTGTTGAATGTCTCTTAAGCTTTTTAAACTCATCAGTATGCTGTGGCAAGAAGTTATGTAACTGAAGTACGCATTTTATAAAGAGCCACCTCCGTATGTTTATTCTGTCTCTACCATCTGTTAGCTTCATTCAGTGTTTCCCAGTTTGTGTTTTGAAAGAGACAGTAAACAACTATCATCTCCATGCTATTCAAAGTTTCAAGGATGTCAATTTTTTATTCCATTACTCATCTATCTTATTTAATTTTTGTCACCATCCTTGATAGTCCTTGCTGATCTTCTGCACATTTTTTCCAAATCTTATATATAAAGATATAGATGATAGATATAGATGTATATAGATAGATAAAAATTTGACCCATGAAAAAAAGGAAAAGCAAGCATGTTCAGTAATAGTAATCTAAACATGTTTAACCACAAATATGCGTAGTGACATAGCAACTCTATGTAGATCTTTTCCTAATAATTTCTGTCACTCTAGTTGGTATTATTATTGCTACTAAGTATTGATCCTTCTTCAGATTATTCTTTCCAGCAACAAGCATTTTCGCTAACATCCCAGATAAAAGTGTACAACCCAACACATTAGGCTTAGAGACTGACTCCTAAATTCTAATATTTTAATGCCTTTTTCTAAATTGAGTCATTAGAGATACTGAAGAGTTATAGTTTGAGATTGGGTGTGTTTTCTTTCTGAGCATTTTAAATTACAAAAATGCTTCTTAGTGACAATAGAAATTGATATAATATTTGAACCATATATTATAATTTAGAGATTTCTTGCTAATTATAATGTAAACATTCTAGCTTGAAGAGTTTCAGAAGTATTATTTATGCAAATTATTTTATTTTATTTTACATTAAGGCTTTCTTTTTCTTCTTTCTTTTTTATTGCTTTGTTTTAGAATAGAAGAAAATGAAGGTCTATAATGATGAAATTTTAAATATTTTCAAAATGAATTTTTAATAGAAGTTCATATTTTAGGAAATAGTTGAATATTTACTAAATAAATCACAGTAGTGATTCATACTTTTTCCTCAGTGGCAGGACTGCGGACTTAATGCTGAATGCATCCAACATGCAATAAAAACATTTATGGTTCATAATAAACCAATCAAGAAAACGGTAAATGTGATTTTCCAGCTTTTAATAATACCAAGTTTCTATTGCAGCAATAGCCAGTGCAAATCTTATTGAAAAGATCCAAAACCATGACAGTTTAAAGATATAACAAACAAATTGAGTAACAAAGTAAGGTAGACTTCTTCCCTTATTTACTTCTAAAATAATTTTCGTTATGGTATTTCTATCTGTGTGAGATTTTTAATGGATGAACACAGTAGTAGATTGCTTTTCGTTTTTATCTGAGATTTCTATATAGACTTAAAAATAATGTTAATTAACAAAGTGTTTATATTACTTTTATTAAATGTACTGAACAGGAAAGAAGTCATGAGAGACTGTTATGCAAGACACTATAGTACTTATTTAAACAAGGCGGTAATTAGAGGTCTAATAAATGTGTACTGCTGAATGCTGCTTGAAGTGTGCCTGTAACATGGTTATCCACTTACAACTTTACATGCACAATTCAAGCTATTATTTTATCAGAAATTCTATCACAGTAACATTGCATTCCTTTACAAAAAAAGGGTGTGGAGTTCAAAAGAAATGTTCTTGTGCTTATCAATATACTAATGAAAATATGTAGCTTAAATTGATGGTTGTGAAACAGTTACAGTAACCTATTTAATCCCTTTTCTGGATTTATGCTTGTAATACCTATTGGACTTTGATATTGCACCGAGTTCTGACCTTGTAGAAATGAAAATATTTTATCCTATGGAAAAGTGCACAATCATCACTAGCGACACCAGAAAAGGCTATATTTTTTTTCCCAAATGATTTCTCAATCACACAAACAAGAAAACTTCAGCTTGCTAAAAATGTTATTGAAGTATTCTACTTTTGCAAACAACTTGTATCAGTCAAGCTTCTGCTCAAAAATCAACCACTAACAAGGATTTAATTTTTCTACTTCTTGATATACACTTGAAGTTTTAACGGAAAAGAATCCTCTAAAAAAATAAAATTGATTTGTTGAAAGTTTAAGAAGAGGAGGATAAAATTTTATCCAGTCTAACTTTACAGATTATTTACACAATAAAATAAAAGACTGCATTTCCATCAAGATATTCTGGCTTCTATTCTTCAGGTTATTGTGCACTTTCTGTGTGAGTCTCTAAAAAAAAATATATAAGCTCTATATAAATTACTTGAAAATGATGTGACCTATCAGTAGACAAAATATTTTGTACAGTTCTCTCTTCTATTACCCATTTTGATTGTTTTGATATTATTTGTAATTAAGAGTGCAATGCTGAATTATAAAATTATTAAACAAGCATAAAAGCAACTGACTGGAAAATTTTATGATAAACAACTGTGAACTTTCAGAAAACTGTCTTCATCCGCTTGTGTTCTTTCTTCTTCCTTCCTCCTCGATCCTGAAGCTCAACTGTATATGACAGCTCAATCTTCATCTTCCAGAGATGCAGCAGTTTCTTTCTTCACCTGCGAGATATTCTCAGAGAATCAAAAAGTGTGAGCAACCCCCAAAAGACTAGTTTGAAGGTAACACTAGCAGGAAGGGAAAAATATGAGAAATGAATGAAACAGGACCTTCTTACATCAATTTGCATTTGTAGCCCGAAAGATTATTCCCTAGTGTTCTGTTTATCCAATTAAAATTATTTTTTTGAAATGTCAGGATACAACGAGATAAGGTAGCACATGTTAAGAAAATATGTGATCTAATCTTTGTCTAGCCATTTAAATGTATTCTTTTACCCTCTATTATAATCATCCCCTCCATTATTGCAAAGGGTCAAAGAATAAATATAAATTGTTAGACAAATATTTTTATTATATGTATTTATTTAACAGCTCTTATGGACAAGCCACTTGCTGGTTGTTTAACAGGCTATCAAAGGCATGAAATTTATCAGCCATGGCAATGGATGTGTTGTGAAAACATAGTCAAAGTTCAAGGTTATTTGTGACTTTGGAGATTGTGCTGTAGTAATGGTGCGCATAACAAACCTGCTAAAATAATCCATCATAGTGTTAAATATGGCAATGATACTGTGTGTGCAGTGCCCATCCAGAAACATAGCAGTGCAAGTTTAGCGCGCCTGGGGCTTGATGTATGGAAATGATAGCGCACTAATGAAACTGTAGAACAGAATTGAGTAGTGGTTTTGAGCACAGTTCAATAAGAATTTTCTGAACAGGAATCTGTACAGAATCATGTAGTCGAATAAAAATCTCTTCTGGCAAGAGACACAGATGGTGTTGGGTGAATAGCAGCAGCAGGGCACAGCCATATATCAAGTCATCTGTACAACCGTTACTTGAGGAGAAATAACCTCCTATTGTTACTGTGTCTTTGTCAGATGGCTAGGGTTGGCTTCTGGACTATAAAACTTTGCATTATTGCATCCAATTTTAATACTGGATTGCTGCATGGTGTCACAGATGCCTTAATCTTTGTAATGTGAAGGCTCCTTTCATTTGCTTTTCATTTACATCTGCATAACCTTTTATCTAAATTGCAGTGGCCATACTTTTCTGAAGCTGTTGTGGAAGTATTTTTCCTTCATCACTTTCAAGTATATTTATGCATACCTTTACAGTCAAAAATGAGTTTAGTCTATTGAGTCCACCGCACCAACATGAGAAAGAACTTCTTCACGGTGCGAGTGATGGAGAACTGGAATAGGCTGCCCAGGGAGGTTGTGTAGTCTCCTTCTCTGGAGATATTCAAGACCTGTCTGGACGCCTACCTGTGTATTGGACTCTACGGAATCTGCTTTGGCAGGGGGGTTGGACTTGATGATCTCTTGAGGTCTCTTCCAACCCCTACAATTCTGTGATTCTGTGACTCTGAGTCATTTGTCAGCAAGTAGTTGTCTGTTGATTTTTAAAAGACAGCAAGCAGTGGATTTTTATGTCCACTAAATTGAAAAAAAAAATAATGCATGATGATTTTAAAAATTCAGAACAAATATTTTGTTGCATTTAGTTCTACCATGTTTTCTTTTTTCCCTCTTTTTTACATTTTCTATATGTGCATCCTTTAATGTTTCTCTTAATCACTTTTAAAATAATCCCACATACTATCTCAAGTCAGTTTGGCTGTATAGACCCAAATAAATATGGGCTTTTGTCCCTTAAGTTTCATTCTTTTTCCTCATTCTTGATCATCGACATTCTGACAGATTCTTAAAAATCCAAAGATTAACTTTCTTGTGATGTCCCTGTGAACCAATCCCACATGGCTTTAAGTGAATCCAGGCAAAAGTAAAGACAGACTCATGGTTATGACATGCACTATTGACATTATGCAGATGTATGCAACTCAATATGAAGTTATTCCAGCACATCTGTCCAATATAAAGGCAAAAGTGGATTAACATTCCCATCTCACAGTTGCATTTGAAATAGATTACTGAATAAGAAGAACAGCAGTTACAAGCAAATCCACTCAGATAACTTGGGATGATTAACAGTAAGCAGTTATGCAACCCTTTAGATTCCTCTTGAAAGCTAGATTGTTCTTAGAAAAAAGGAACAATTATAATGTTCATCTTTGGGTACAATAAAATATAGCTAGAAATAACAGGTTTTCTTCATTGACATAAGGGGACTCCAGAAGACTGTCTCAGACATACATTTTTATTAAAATAAATGCATTTCTTTCTATATAAGATGTAGGTTCAAGATGATTATTCCTGTTTCATAATGCTTGAGAGTGCAAATTATTCAGTGGTAAAATCTACGACAGTAAGATACGAAATACTGAGATGTGACATTACTTAGAAGCCAACACATAGTTCCCAGAATCTGTGGTTATTAACTCTGTAATTTCCCTTAGATTTCTAAATATACTTAGAAATGTAGAAATAAAAAGTTCAAAATAACATATCTTTAGTCCACCTTTAATAAAGCATAACACTGGGTACTCAATTGATGGGCTTAGAATTCTTGATTAAAATCCTCCGTTTCAAAACAAGAAGACCAATGCCAAATTGAAACATTAGCTGGAAGCACCTACTTGGCAATGTGCATTTGTGGTTTTTGATGATTGCTCAGGTCTAGACAAGAAAATAATGACCTAGAACAACTATTATTACTACAAAACCATGGAAATCTCTGCTTACATTTTGCTATTCATATTTTCAGAATTTTTCAACTTTTCTTATTTTTTGAAAGGAGATTAGAAGCTATGAAACATAGAGTGTATTATCACTATTACTTAATATGCTGTGAAAAAGATCTCAAAAAGAGTTAATCAAGAATTTCAAAATCATATTTTTCCTTCATACGTATGCATTCAAGTAAATTCAATGGATTGAATATTTGACTAGTGGAATAATAGCAATAAAAGAGAGAGAAATATTACAAAGAAACTTCCTAACTGTGTTCACTTGTTTTTTCAAATCATCTGAAAAGCTTACAGGCATTTTATATTACAGTTGAATTTCTCATCTGTCTTTAGATCTTGTGTGGGTGGACTGAAAAAGAAAAAAGGAAAAAAAAAATGATTAGCTGCTTTATTCTTCCTGAGCTTAAAACTGTGGATTTCTTTTTGTTTATTTCTCAACATGTCCTTTATGACTAACACCCAAGAACAGATTCTATTGATTAGGATTTTGTCCTTTAGACGTCATAAGAAAGTGTACATTACCAGAATCTTGGAAGCATCTGCAGATAAATGAACACAATAAAAATACTTAATTTCCACATTCTTTCCTGTTCTTTTATTTATAATGTAAGTGAAAAGCAATAGTTTATTTGAAGATTTTATATAGAGTAAAGCTTATAAAAATTGTAATATAGAATAATGGAGTATTAAGGTTGAAGATTTAAAAAAATGAGCTAATATCCACATAGGACAAACACGACTCCATGAAATAACCTCTGCTTTTCAGGAGGCCAGATCAGATGATCTAATGGTTCCTTTTGGACTTAAATCTATGATGTTATTATATTTCCCATCTTGTCACAGGATATAATTTTTTATTTTGAATAAACCATAGGATCAGCCAGAGACTAGAGATCAGACAAAGAACAAAAATCTGGGATAGACAACTGTAATGAGGTTTGAGAAATTAAACAAAAATACATCAAAAGTGACATGATAAAAAGAAGAGAAGGTGCGAATTTGTAGCACAGTAAAGTAAATGGCAGGAAAGCAAAAGGAAACATTAGAAAATTTAGCTGTGTTAACTGATCTAAATGCAAGCTTCTACAGATTTATAGTTTCCTCTTATCTCCTTCATAAACCACATTTCCTTTCACAGCTCACTATGTGTGACTGCTTACTGCTTCATTGTGCATACTATGGTGTGAGTCTGCAAAAGGTTTTCCTCTGCTATAAATAACCTGGGATGTTCAGATAAATTGATTAGTCTGGTTGCCTTACACAGTCACTGCTCAGCTCAGTAAAGAGCCTGTTTCTTGTGAGTTCCATCTGCTCCAGTGGTTGGCAACTCTGTGAAGTGGCAGAAATCCAAGACCTGGAAAGGTTTCCAAAAGTCAGAAGAAAACGTGACTTTTGCAAATCTGTCTGGTCATGACAAGCATCTGACAATGAAAATCAAAAGCTTTCTGGGAAGTATGGTCTTACTAGCTATTCAATGAGCTATTCAATGAGCCTGTTGTGACAAAGATCATACTGTTTCATATTTAGTATTTATACCATGGCAACTGTGGTATCAAAACTCATCTTTCATCAGTAAATCATAACTGTTTGTATCTGAGAACTGTTTGTATCTGAGAACTGTCTGTATCTGTGGTTCGGTAAAGCACATGGTAGACTTTGTGAGAGGCAAGCATTTTCTAGCCCACTGAGAAGCAAGTTTTTAACAGAAAGACCCCAAAGATTCACTAAAGATTTTGCTAACAGAAGTCTGAGCTGAAGCTGAATGCAAGTATAAACATGATATTCTAGCCTGCTGGCATAATCAACTCTTTTCACATAACAATGGCTTTTGTCCCAAAATCAGTTCAGAGAAATACAGAATGGTACACTTTTGCAAAGCTAAATCACTAAATTATTGTTAAATTCACTCTCTTTTTTTCTCCTTCTCTTATCTGAGCATTGCTACTTATTATTTCACATTTTAATTTACTTGGCTCTAAATATTTTTTGTGGTTTTTTTTCTGTCTTTTTTATTTATTCGTTTTGATGCCATGTGCAGTACTATCAAACATAATGATATGAAGGCTTTTAAGGCAGATCTAGAATCTGCTCATCATTTTAACACTAAATACTTTTTTATTTCACACATTTCAAAACCCAGTAGGTTTTACTTCTGTTGTTCTCCAGTGTAAACCATCTACCTCATAAGGTCAAGTTTTACCCCAATCATAGCTTTGGCCTAGGAACAGGAAAAAATGTGAAAGATTCCATGCTTTCTGTTAGCTTTTATTTATGACTTATGAGGAAAGAAGTAAGGATTTCAGTGACAAGCAATAGAAAAACATAAAGGAGAGTTAGGCAAGTTAATAGAAAGCCAATAACATTAAGAACAGATTTAGATCTTTGATAATTTTTAAACATTATTGTACACAATCAGAAGCACAATTATATATATTTTTTTTAATTTGAGAGACTAAGATAACATATATAACTTGTCACTTGTCAGTTAAGAAAGCACATTTTTAAAGTTTATCTACTATACTGTAGTATAATATACTAAGCTACATAAGTAAAAAAAAATTGACATGCTAGTTCTGATGTTTCTGTGAAGTATTTAGATAAATAGGAAATACACGATAATGAAAAATAACCAAGAGTATAATTTGGTCCACGTAAGTCAGCCACTCCACAGAGCTGTTAGGAAAACAATATAATCCACCCACAGAAGAGGGTAGAGGTGCGTCAGAGAGGGAGAGATGCACAGAAATACATAGAACTTCCATCCGTCTGTTTTAGGGTCTAATCTTCCTCAATTGAAGTTTTTGCATCCGTCTGCAATGCACTCTGCTGACCTGATGGTGTAAGAGAATGAATATAACTATTGGGTGCTTTCATGTTTTTAGGCTCCTGTCTACACAGAAATTCATAGAAAATTAAAATTTGTTGGGGCAGAGGAATTCAGTCACTATCAATTCAAAATCATAGTTTAGTAATTGTGGAACTTATTTCAGAAATACAAAGCCCTGTTCTTCAAGCTAGTAGCAGCTTGGATGAGTCTGAGCAACACATTTTGAAAGGAAACACCACAGACACAGGGAGACAAGAAGATATGCTCGTATATTCTCTAAAGCAAATACTGAAACTTGACGTTAAGTGGTACAAGCACATTGCTTTTACACGGGTGGATTCTACTGTGCTTAAGCTTTTGCTTATGCTAATAAGCTCTTTAAAGGCAAATTTAGGTGACCAGCATCACCAAACATTTTTGCTTACAAAGTGAAAGTATAAATATATGAGTAAAGGTGTAAGCATTTAAATGTACTTGATCGCTTTTGACAGGCAAGCTCTTGCCATTTTTTTGGTCCCTGTGACTCCTAATAGTGATCCTGAACATAAGCACATAAATAAACTTTAATATTAACATTCTGAAACAGTTGTTAATATTTATGGGTGGAAGCACAGAGTTTCAGTACATACACTTGTACCTACAGCACTGGAGACAGCACAACATCAAGAATAAGGATATATTCAGGGACATAAACCCTAAGATAATACAAGCTGTTATAAATGCACTGATTGCTATTTTAGATTCCCATATAATTGTTAGAAAGCTCATCTTGCAGCTGTATGTGATCACAGGAAAAAAAAGATTGCCTAGGGCAGTGGACTGTTGAGAGAAGAAGAACAGCCAGACATCTGCTGAGAACTTTGTTTATTCTAATCCCCTGGAAACCCTGTCTAACCACTGCCTCTGCATTTAGATAAGGGAATGAGGCATGTGGCTTTCTTTAGAGATGGCTTTTCTTACCTTTTTACACACTTATTTTCATAGAACTCCATTCCAGCTCCTCCTTTTCTGAGTAGCAGTACTCAGGCCCCAGCTTCCGATAATTGAGGCAGAAAATTTTACTTCTGTCTTTAAGCACTGGGAAAGTGTTACCATTCTTTGAATCACCTACTTAGTTTCTGAATTCTCAATTATTTCTCTATGATGCCTAACTGCATCCTCTTAAAAACAAAACAAAACAAAAAAAAAACTTCTGAAACTTTTGGTATCGTGTATTTTCTACATTAACATGTTCTGATAAGGGAGGCAAAGAATGATATCTATTCTTCTACTTACAAGATTTTCTCAGTAGAGGTAGTCCCAGAAGAGTGGTTTCACCATATTACAGTATTTAACATTATATTACTATATAGTGTTAATTCCAGCTAAATGCTGGAATGTAATTAATCTTACCACAGCAGTTAATTCCAATTCTCAAGCATATTTTCAATTTTATAACATTCTCTTCTACTGTTCTTTATTGTAAAAATGCTCAGTTTTCACAAGCCTCAAATATATCCTACATTTTTTTAAAAAAATATTTTTTTTGTTTGTTTGTTTTTGTCTGTTATTTCTAAGCACTGAACCTTCTCTATTTAATCATGGAATCATAGAATCACTTGAGTTGGAAAGGAATCCCAAAGGTCATCTAGTCCATCGCCCCTGCAGTGAAAAGGGACATCTACAGTGAGATCAGGCTGCTCACAGCACCATCCAGCCTGACCCTGAATGTTTCCAGGGACGAGGCATCCACCACATCTCTGGGTCATCTGTTCCAGTGCTTCACTATCCTTATCATAAAAAAAACCTTTTTCCTATATCCAGTCTAATTTTTCCCTCTTTCGGTTTGAAACCATTTTCCCTTGTCTTATCACAACAGACCCTGTTATTTACCATGGTTCGACCCACCATAGTAAAAAACAGAATGAGAAACAAGAATCTAATATTTATTAAATGCACCATACATAGCAATGCAGGATGAACTTACAGGCCAATGAAGATGGAGCAAAGTGGGTAGCATGTTAGCAAGCAAGTAAAATGGACCTACGCAGATCCTAGAATGAGAAGAGGTAGATACTGGCAAATGTGTGTTTAACAACTGTAACTATAGCATTAGTATAGACACTTTTTATTCTTCTCCTGCAATAATTAGATATGGACTGATAATAACTTTTTTTTTTAGAATGTTAATGTTACAATTACATGAAGAAGAAATTCTTAGACTCACATATGAAGTTTGTTTGTTTTCTGTTCGTAGTAAGATTTGGTGTGAAATTTGTTAGACTTGTTTCCTACTCTTCAATAACTCACCTTTTACAGCCTAGTTAAACAACATATTTTATAAAAAATAATATGCTGCGTTTACCTGAGTTAACAGGTATTGAGGTTATATAATGATTGTACCTGATAGTTTCATTCTCTTTATATTTAAAGTTTAACTCCAGTCCAGGCAAATTGTTTACTGTCAAACAGATAGTCTTGCCATACATTTTGAAAACCTGGACCCTCTCTGCACTTTTCTTCCTCTATCACTTGCAAAGTTATATAAAATATTCTAATTAAAGATATTTAAATAAAGATCTGCTTTCAGGAAAAAAATAAAAAGAAATATTAAGGAAAACACATCCTAGGATTGTTCAGTAATATGATGAATACGGGGATAGATTTGGCCTTGTGTCTGTATTCTAAATAAATTTACTTGTTAAATTTCATAGATGGTTATACCTCTTCTATACAGTACCTTCAAGGAAGAATACCTGAAGTGGGAAATGCTGTAAACGTGACAAATATCTTCTCAAATGCTAATTTTCACTCTTTATTACTCCTATTAAGCCTGCACTTATTCCAAAAGTAAGACAAGGTGCCTCTTAAGAAAAGATCTTTAACCTAGCTTCAGATAAAGTAATCTGAAATAGCTAGAATTATTAAAAATTAGATGTAGTTAAGAGATCAACATTCAGATTCATTAACTTTCAAAATATGAAATGCATATTTTTTTCTCACCATTGTTTATTGGAGGAAAATGAATGCAGTTTCAACTTCTGGAATTGAGGATAAGTGTTGGAATGACAGCTGATGTTCAATAATGTAGACAAGTTCTTTTTTTTTTTTTTAAACAGGTACCAGAAAGTAAATACATGATGGGTGCAAGAAGAAAGCACATATACACAATGTATATAATACTTATGTATTTGTTTCTGTGTCTGTAGACTATTTTGACCTATAATAATTTAAAAAAATGTAATTAAGAATTAAATCCTCATTTACAGTTGTTTGGAGAAGATAAATGTGAGTGTTCATCTTTACATAGTCCAGTCGATCAGAGCCTGCCCTTGGGTGGCAACTCCCCTGCGTCTGCATGGCTAGGGGTTCCAGAAGATCAGGGAGTTCTTAATGAGGACCTCTAGTGGCCATGCACCCCCTCCTCAGTAAATTGCCATAAAATGAAGTGGGTAAAATGGCTCACTGCCCCACCTCCACAGAAGCCAGCCTGTCCCCATACTTCTCTGTCAGCCTGAGCTATTGAATCAAGGATTCCTTTGGCCCTGACATCCACTCAGTAGCTCAACAACTAGTGGAAAAGGATTAAAAGCTCATCTTCAAGAGTGCTCATACAAAAGTAATGAAAAGAAAGAGTAAAGAAAGAAGAGACAGATGAAAGTAACCAAGTAATCATACATCTAACAATAGCTATGACAACTATCAAGAATATAAGTCCAATTAGAAAAGTTAGCCCAATTTACACCAGCCATTTTCCCCACCCGGTCAGTCCTAAAGATTGTAAAATGGTGGAGAACTCGAATCTGGGTGACAGTCTTTTGGAGCTAGTCTTTTGGTTGGAGTGATTGGAACAGTTCAGAAGTCTGACTGGCAATTTCTTTCGTCATCACATGAGCTTTCTCTTTTATAGTTTTTTCTTTGATAATTATTATAATTATTTTCATTGCTGTTGTTGTGGATGAATATCTGAACCAACTTATTATGTCTGCTTAAGAACAATCACAAAATTGATTAATTAATTTTTGATCATATATATGGTCAAAAATCAGACAAATTTAATGAGTAAACAGAAATATGCCAATTACTTTGAATGCACAACAATATAACAGCTTCTTCATATAAATACTTCCTGAGAAGCAAGATGGAGAATGAGAGAAAAGGAAGATGTGTGTAGGATTGGCTGAAGGAAAGTGTTCGGTTACTATGGTGATAGTGAGAATATCCAGGCAAAATATCACCTAAGGAGATGATATTGAATGACTGTGTAACATGACATTCAAAAGTATAAATATTCTTTGCAACTTGAAAATAAAATTACATAGCTTGAAAATACTAAAGAAGTATTTATTTTTCTCTCTTTTTCTTTCTTCAAAGTTTGAGTTCCATTTACTAACACCTGAGCCTTCATGGTGTCAAAAGGTCATGACAGCACTTTTGGATTTCATCTGACCTCTCTTGCTTTCGATCCCTCATTTCAGTGCTGTGTGTATTGTTCTGTTTGAGGGCAGAAAAAATAAACATATAAAAGAACAAGAAATGCATGTGCCTTCACACACAGCAAACTGCAAAGAAGATCTGGAATTTGGTGGCCCTGCCTGTGTCAGGGGGGTTGGAACCTGATGATTCTTGGGGTCCCTTCCAACCCAGGCCGTTCTATGAATCTATGATACGATTAGAAAACAAGGGAAGAGAATATATGATTAAAACTACAGCAATTTTTAAAAAGTCATGCCACAAAGAGAAGGAAACAAAAGGAAAATGCAGTAGAATTAAAAAAAAAAAAGATAAAATGAAGTGAAAAGGAGATAACAAAATAGACTATCAAGGCAGGAAATGTTGAATAAGAAAATTATTATTGAAAGAATAAACAAAACGTGATCAGCAGACACTTGACATAGAGGATAAGAAAATTTGATTTGTTTTGCAAAATGGTGAAGAGGTCTTGAAAACAGACGGTTGATTCAATATGCAAGGAAGTTATGAAGGATGATCCAAAAGTAATGCATCCAATTTTTCTTATGTTGGCTTACAATGTCAGAAGGAGTTGTTGGTGATGTGACAGTAGAGGTTGAACCTTCCTGACAATATTCCCTTACATTTTGTTGCCATGTGACAAATGGCAGCAGAGTAGCAGTCTGACAAAATGACATCTGACATGGAAGTGAGTATGATGCAAAGGTGTGGAATAGAATTTCTCCATGCAGAAAAAAATTGCATCCATTAACATTCATTGACACTAGCTGAATATTTATGGACATCAAACAGTGAGACAGTGGGTGGTGCATTTCAGCAGTGGTGACAGTGACGTGTAAGACAAGATACATTCCGGACAGTCATGCACAGGTATCACATGAAGAGTGTCTTGGTAGGCTCATCCATGTAAACCAGTGGATTACAGCCAGATAACTGTATATGAAGCTGAATATCAGCTTCAGTGCATTGGAAACAATGGAAGCAATATTGGAATATCACAAAGCTTGTGCCAGGTGGCTCCCACAAGTGCTCACACAGGAACAGAACTGTATGCAAGTTTGTCAGGACCTATTAAACCAATATAGGGCTGAAGGTGACAGTTTCTTGGACTGCATCATTAGTGGTGATGAGAGTGGTGTCACCACTATGAAGCAGAGTCAAAACAGCAATCCATGGATTGACAACATGTGAATTCCTCATCAAAGAAAAAGTTCAAGACACAGCCCTCAGCAGGTAAAGTGATGTGCACTGTCTGTTGGGACAGGAAAAGGGTGATCCTTCTGGATCTCCTGGAAGCCAGGCAGACCATCAGCTCTGACTGCTACATCAGGACATTGACTAAGCTAATGACTCAAACTTCCATAGTCAGGCCAGAGAAGAAAACAACTTTTCTCTTACAATACAGTAATGTGAGTCCCCCTACCAGTCTGAAGATCACAGAGTGCATTGACATTCTTGGCTGGACTGTCCTACCACACCCTCTGTATAGTCTGGATTTGGTGCCATCTGACTTCCATTTGTTCGGGTTGGTGAAAGATGGACTGCATGGACAACATTTTCCTATTGCTGACACCACCATAGCAGCTGTGAAACAGTGGGTCATCCCTCGACTGGTGCAGGATTTTGCGAGCCCAACATGCCAGATCTTGTTCATCATTGGTAAAAATGCATAACTCATGGTGGTAACTGTTGAAATATAGATTTATAGCTAAATGGTTTTGTAGCTGAGAATTTGCTCTGTCAAATAGTGTTATTGCACTCTTTGTATCTGTTGTAGTTTTCATGGAAATAAATAGGAGGCATTACTTTCAGACCTTTTTTTTCCTTTTTTTTTTTTTTAATAAAGAGGAAAGGAGGAAAGGAAGATATTAAGAGATCAACAAGGAGCAAAGCTGTTAGCAGAATGGAAAAACTGTAAAAGATCTTAAATGATATTGTGAAGAGAGGAGTGAAAGGGTTTAGTAGCAGTGTGGAGGTAGGTAAAGAAAAAATTGAAAGAAAATTAAAAATAAGTTTGGCAAGCCAAACTGCAGGTACTGACAGTCATGAAATGGTAACAGAATAAACAGTTGAAACAATTTTTAGTAAGCTATTGTTTTAGCCTTTTAGTGCACATTTTTTGAGCTTTGTAGCATACAAAGCTCTGATTTTCCAAGAATAAATTAAATCTTTCCTACTTTAGTAAGTTAATTTGAAACTTGTTTTCTTTTGCAAAACTAATTATTTACTGATTAAAGTAAGGTGGACTTTGCCTCACTTAGGCTTAGTGAGACTTTTGCAGAGTAAAATCATACAAGTGAGCTAGTCACTTTATGCTCCTTCAATAAGAAATAAGTACTTCTAGGTCATGATTTATTTCATCCTTGGGTAGATGTCAAAAATAGGTCAAGTAGATTTCTCTCTAAAAAGCACCTCTTTTTCTCTGTGGCTATAAAAAGAACACGTTGACTAGCTCAGCTGTGGATGTCTATATGGTAGACAACTAAAACTAGATAAAAATGATGCTATCCTGGATGTGTCAGCAAGTAATATTGAAGAATTCAGATATCCAGTAACGAATGACCTGGTTTATGGTTATTGTTAGGGCCTAAGAATCACCTCTACTATTCCATTCTTGTCTTTAGGAGAAAAGAGAACTATTTCTGAACAAGAATTTGGAAACCTTCTGCTAGATTTGTATTACTCAGTACCTAAGATGAGTATCTTCTCATATGAATTATATGCAGAACTATTTTTCCTTTCACTATTCTGCCATGATCTGTAACACAGCAAGAAAGAGAATGAAATGTTAACACATAAAAATGCTAAAGATTTGTGTCTTAAAATACATGTAAAAGTCTATTGTATAACAGTAAGTGATGTAAGATTGTAAAATCTCTGTTAGCATTCTGATATATACTTATGGAAACTTGCTTAATCAATCAAAACAATATTCTAGACAGCTTTTGTTACAATATTTGCAACAAACTTCAAAATATTACTAGTTAGCTAAAGAATTTAATGATCCTCCAATTTTGAATTTGATCCATGTTACACTGGGTCTGCAGGTCGTATGGTTTCTGATGATGGTTTGTCTGGCTTAACTTCAGGCCAGGTCAATAAAAGCATTGATTCATGTCTTGAAGTTAGAATTTTATAACTTAGACTTTGATCTAAAGGAAAAATCTCACTAAACTAAAATTTTAAGTATATAAAACCCTAAGGCAATACCAAGATCTAAAATCAAAGCTGTCCATCTTGTCAGATCTGCAAGAGATTTAGTTAAGCAAACTAAACTATTTTTAAAGAACAATACTAATGTACTAATGTCACTGCTTTTGTACAGCAGCTCACCACCAGTTCATCAAATAGTCAGAAATTTGGTCTTAGTTCTCTTTCAAATGTTATAATTTAAAAGAAATTAGGTATTCATTAACTGTATTGCATATACATTTGCACTGTGTGTAGAATCTTTTAAAAGAAATATATCATTGCATTTTCTTCCCCTTTTCTCTTTTTTCTCTTCCTTACATACCATTCCCTGCAATACTGTTCAAATTTTTAATTATCAGCTCATGATCACTCCTTATACCCTTTTTTTTTTTTTTGTAACTCTTATTTGGAGCTCTGCCTATAACATTAAAACCAACAAACATTTGCCTTACCGTCCCACATGATGCTCATGCTGAGCTGTGAAGTCACCCAGCAGAGATTTTCTCTCTCACCATCTTCACAATGAGTTAAAGAGGAAGCATTAAAGATCTGCAACCTTCTGGCTACAGAATACCTCTGCTTTCTGCTAATAAAAGGTAGTGAGGAAAAAAGAAGAGCTATGTCTAATTTGATATTTCTCCTTACAGAATATAATAAAAGAAAATCTATCTCCTGCAGTTTCAATTTCTCCATGGACCAATACATCTTTTGGTCTAAGTTTAACGATGAATAATTATGTAGTCTGTACCTACATTTCTAAGATTTTCTATGAAAATAAAAAATATATATGCTTGCTAGATACATAGCTAGATACATAGGAACCTATTTCATATCTTGATTTTTAAATCAAATAATGGATTTTTTTAGGCACTAAAATTAAAACAATGGCTGCAAGATCTACCAAAGGAAAGCTTATCGAAATTATTGGGCTTTTAACTGCATATTTGTTGATGACATCCTTCTCTTACTACAGTCTTGAATACTAACTATAACAAAACAAAGACTTATTAAGGGCATTTTCAATGTTTAGAAGAAAAAAAACAGTCATTAGGTAGGAATATGTAAATGGGACAATTTAGTGTCTCAAAAGAATCTAGGGATTGAAACAGAGGACTGAGCCATTTGAAGTTAAATGGTTCGGTACCTTCTCAAGTACTTTGCAGTTGTGGTTTAACCCAGCAAGGTAAACCTGTCATTTGAAGCTAAATGGTAGCCAAAGGCAGCTTTTTTAAAAAAGCAACTTCTCTTTGAAAAGTGAACACGGCTGCATTCAAAAATGTACTGCTTTCAAAAATAAAGTTACCTTTGGACATAGTTTCACACCTGATGATCTGGAATTAGATGTGATTCTAAATAATCCCCTGTAACTTCTGATGAAACAATAACTGCAAACTCAATTCCAAGAGATACTGAATACTGGCTTATTGTTCTTATCTAGAGAGCAGTCTAGAATACTGGACAAGGCATTTTATTTCATACCATTTTATTTCATATCATCTTATTTCATATCATCCTCAACAAAGATGATAAAGTGCCTGGAGCATCTCCCTTATGAGGAAATGTTGAGTGAACTGCATCTGTTCAGCCTGGAGAAGAGAATACTGAGAGGGGATCTTGTCAAAGTTTATTGATATCTAAAGTGCAGGAGTCAAAGGGATGAGGCCAGACTCTTCTCAGTGGTGTGTGGTAATGGGGCAAGGGGCAATGGCCACGAATTGGAACATAGAAGTTCCACACAAATGTTTGTAAGAACTTCTTCATGGTGAGGGTGGTGGAGCCCTGGAACAGGCTGCCCATGGAGGTTGTGGAGTCTCCTTCTTTGGATACATTCAAAACCCATCTGGACGCCTACCTGGGCAGCCTGCTGTAGAGAACCTTCTTCAACAGGGGGATTGGATTTTTGTCCGTGGACGTTTTGTCCAGAAGAATACTGTGAGAAACACTATTGAAAGCTTTGCTGAATTTCATAAATATTACATAAACTAGCTCCCCTCAGTACACTGAGTGGGTAGCCTTGTCATAAAAGAAGCTGTTTAAATAGGACATTCCCCTCATGAACCTGTGTCGACTGTGGCAAATGACTGCAGGGTTTTTTTGCTAACTCCCAGAACAATATTCTCCATAATTTTACCAGGTACTGAAGTGGGACTGTCAAGTCTGTAATTACCAGGATATTCATTTTTTGCCCTTCTTTAAAATAGGGACAAAAATTTTCAAGCTCCCAGTCAATTAGGACCTCTCCAAATTCCAAAGACCACTGAAAAATGATTGAGAGAGATCTCATGAAGATATCATCCAGCTCTTCGAGTACCCTGAGATAAATTCCATTGGGCCCAATAGACTTATATGCATCTAGGTGAAGTAGTAAATCCTACATAATTTCAAGGTTAACTGGAAGCTTACTGTCACTGCAGTCAAGTCCTCCAACTCAGGGTTCCAGGGGCCCATTTCTAGTGTTGAAAACAGATGTGAAGAAAGCATTAAACATCTATGCTTTTGTCCACATCCCAGTTTGTGAGGTTACCGTCCTTATCAAGTAATGAAACATTGTTATCTCTGGTCCTTCTTTTGCTGTTATCATATTAAGAAAGGTTTTTTTGTTTTTTTTTTTAAATCTGTAATGGCCATCTTCAAGTCTAACTGAATTTTGACTGCACAAATTTTCTCCCTGCAATGACAAGAAACATCTGTGTAGTCCTTCCTTGTTTCCTGACCATTCTTCCTGTGGTCATACACTTTCTCGTTTTCTGCCTAAGCTCTAGAGATGATTCATGCTCTGCCAAGTTGGTCTTTTGCTCTGCTTACTTGTTTGACACTTTGAAATTGCCTATTTCTGTGATCTTAAGAGGTGGTACTTAAAAAGTGACCAGAGTTGATGGAACCCAAAACCTTTAAAAGCATTTTTGCAAGGGATCTGTCTGTTTCCTAGAGCAGCTTCAAATTTGTTCTCTCCATATCCAGGGTTGAAGTTTTGGTTAAAGTTTTTCTTCTGTCACCAAGGATTTTAAATTTGACTACTTCATGGCTACTGTTTCTTATGAGACTCTCCCTGTTTACGAGCAAAAAATCTAGGAGGGCACCTTTCTTAGTGGGCTCCCTTTGTACCTGTCCAAGGAAGTACATCATCAAGATGCTGTAGGAATCTCCTGGACTTGTTTGTATCAGCTGTGTGGTATTCCCTGCTAACATCTGGTAAGTTGAAAACATCAATAAAGACAAGGGTGACCAGTCTAGATGTATCTTTTAGTTTCTTAAATATTGTTTTCATCATCCTGACTGGGTGGCCTACAGTAGACTAGCAACATCTTCATTTGTTTGTCCCTTAATCTTAACCAAGAGGCTCCTAACCATGCCATTACCAACTGCAAACATCATACAGCTCAACCCTTCCCTCACAGAATCATCATCTCTATAGGAAGTTGCAATTCTGTATCAATAATGTGTCATATGTCGTTACCATTGGCATAGCAAGAGTCAGATGGTGAATTGCTGCGGCCTGAACAATAGGCTCCAATCAAAGTTGATCTATAGAAGAACCTCACAATCTCACAGTATATCTAATATGTATAGTATTAATTGCACTTATAATATGCTATTTATCCATATTTTGCCATGTCAGTAGGAATATGTATATTTTCGTGCTTATCTATGGAAGCTCTGTTATAACGCATACTATGCAATGATCTCTTTATTTTGTACAAGGGAACTTTGCTGTAATGTCTGTTCTGTGATGTCTGCTAACTAATTAAGCATGTTGCATGAGGCCTGGGCAGACAGTCTTGACACAAGGCTTGTGGTCAAAGATAAGTAGTGTGACTCCCTTGGTTCCTCCTTGAACCCTGGTCAGGTTTTGGGGGGAAACCAACAGGAGAAAGTTATTTAATCACTATATCAGATGTTTCCACACATTAAATTATGAATGTTGTTTATTCAACTGTATAAAAGATGGATCCTCTTGCAGAGACTTTGGAGACCTCTCCCATGAATGGACGCACTGCACTGTGCTTCCCAGTTGCCGGGACAGGTTTTCCACATCTTCACTGCAATTGGATCTCCCCAGTGACTGCAGATCTGGGTGATGGTGAAGTATTAGGGCAATTGGTGATGTATCTTTCTTAATCACTATTGCTAACCTCATGTAGTAGTGATTAGGTGCATTACCTTGCTTATTCTCTTTACCATTAAGTTTATCTTTTGACTATATGCACTGCTTTACTTTTGTGTTATTTTGAAATAGACAGTAAAATAAGCCTATCCCTTTTGTGTGTGTCTGTGTCCCTTTCGTTTACCCCCTCTATTGGTAAAACAGATGGGCAGGAAAATGTATTTTATTCTTTTTAGCATTGCTGATCCTGACCAGACAGTCAGATGTCAGAAAACTAGATAGCAAATTGTATGATAAGTGAAGTAATCATTTGAATTTAGGGGCAGGGAGAGAATCAATTTCATTAAGTTTTACTGTTAAATACTTTTGTGAGTCAGTCTATTATGATGAATATGATCTGATGTTGAACAAGTTCAGGTTAAAGGATTCAACAGACTAAAAAGCTTTTAATTTCTTCCTATATGCATACGAAACCAGTATCTGAATCAAATGATCTTTCACAAGTAAATTTATTGGACGTAAAAACTGAAAAAGAGAATACAACCTCAGATTTATATGATAGTGAGTAAGCAACAGACACAGGCCTACCTCAATAGAAAAGGATGTTAAACCATCATTCATTACAAAAAGTATTTTAAAGACAATGTATAAATGTATTAAAAGTTTGGATTTATGGCAAATCAAAAATGAAATCAGCCAGCTTTTAAAATCTCTTTCTCTAAATTATTGTATAATTATGTCAGTCTAGACTTGAATATTTATTAACGTCACAGTCATTAGAGGGTTAATTAAATGAATTACTCAGACTATTTTTTTTATTTCACTAGTTATTTGAGTTAGTTTTGTCAAACAGATAAAATATATATTCTCACATACCTCTCATTCTATTACTATAGTTATATTGCAGTAAGAAGTGTCTTAGAGCACCTTTTAGAACAACTTCTAAAATGTCAGATGCAGTAGTACCTTTTAGTACAGCACTATGCCTTACATTCAGTGATGGACACTCTTTCTTCATTCACAGGCAGTATGCCATTTTGAATCTGGAAATTAACTGGGTGTGAAAAACTGCTCTGATATTGGGTTTCATAAGTGTAGTGGGTGTTTGCTCCTCTCAGTCTATTTGTAAAGTTATTTTAGTGTTATTTTAACTTTTAAAATTTGATAAATATACTAGAGGTAATTATACTGTACATTTTAAGAAAGCAAATTTATTAGGATAGTTATATAAACTCAGTATTCATTTTAATTAATGAACATAGCAGGTAAATTCAGCTGTTACAGATTAGGATAGTATTTTAGTCAGGCAGCTGTTTAACAAGAATGTTAGAAATATTTCTTCATATGTGATGCTTGGCCTAGCCAAGACATGCTTACATGAATATTCAAACTGGTGCTGGTGAGACTGCTTACTAATTATTTAGACATACATAAGGTTTTAAAGACATGAATCACAGGATTTCTTATTGTTATGTTGTAGGACCATTATGAATAATTATTAACACAAGTAATAAAAATGAAATCAATGAGTATAAGCTCAGGCGAATACCAGGTAACCAGTTACAGCAAGGATTTTTTAATTTTGTCATTAGTGTGTGGCAGCTTTCTAGAGTTATTTTGAAAGTGGAAAATATTCAGCTTTACAGTTAATAGATATGTTTATATTTTTACTTAAAAATTAAATGATGGAAAAAATACATTTTTTAATATACAAATGAAAACGAGAATCCATACATGTAAATTGTCTAATGCATACTTTTCACCACAAACTATATCAACTCATACGTTTATGATTTTTTCACTTGTTTGTGAATGAGAAACTGATGCATGCATCTGTGGGAATCACTGTGTGCATGTACATGTATATATGTATACTTTTACATATCTATACATTTGGAATTTAAACAATCTTTTAATGTTTTCCACATATTCCATGTAAAAGGGATCTCACTTGATATTCATTTTTCCTGGGAGTGAAGCTAAGAGAAACATGGGAAAGAGAGACAACTGATCTGTCTGTGAGAAATATGTTTTGTCGTTGTCAGCTTTATTACACATTGCTTCAGAAAAAATATTGCCAGCTGTTTACAGTGATGTTAGATATTGTGTCTCATTTTCAACAAGCATGCTCACATATTCATCCTTAAAATGCTGTCAGCACTACTTAGTTGTAGCTACAGGGAGCAGAAAGGAAACAAGCTTCAGATTTAAGGATCCCTTGTGGAGGAAGGCTCATACTGTGGAGCTCTAGTTCAAGTCCTGTATCTCATCCCATTGTGATAGTGGGGCTTAACTCAGATAAAATGGTCTTAAAGATTACAATTCAATAAGTTAAAATACTGAACTGCAATCACAGAGTCACAGAATCAC
>WBMW01002616.1:0-68022 GCA_013396635.1 Penelope pileata
TGTTAGAAACTAAGACAAGGAGTAAGGAGTTGTAACATTGTTTATTACTGTACTCTCTAAAGTGCTTCAAAAGAAAGTAATTTATACCAAGATTGTTTTTATTATCATAATGTATAAAAATAAGAACATAACTTGACCTTATAAGTCTTTATAGAACACGATGAGAATGAGACTAAAATGGAAGTAAAATCAAGGTACTCAAACACTTTCATCTTTTATTCCTGAAATTCTTTTTAATGTTTTCTCCTTATTTGTTTTCCTTCTCTCTTCTCCTGCTGTTATTATCTGCCGTTCAACAGGTTCCCAGCTGTAGTTTCCTTTGTTTCCTATTCAACTTGTGGCTCATTTGATTTCATCCCAGTATCTCTGGGATTCTCTTTTAGTTGGTGCTTTGCTTGTACTCAGTGTCTGTCTCACTTAACACTAGGTTGTTAGCAGAACAGTCTTGCAGTGCTCTTTTTCTTCTATTGTGACCAAACAGCTAAGTATTCTTCCACCCTGATGATCCATAGTCCTGCTGTCTATCATTCTATTGATGATTTCATAGACTTAGAATGACAGAGAAAACCAAGGCAGAGAAAGCATAGCCAGGCAAAGAAAAACTGAAAGTAAGCACTGTAAAATTTTGCTTGGATAGCCTGATATGAAGTATGACATTTTGAAACTGGAAGACTGTTTTTGATTTATGGCAAAAAAAATTTTCGATTTACTAACGCAAATAAATCAGTAGTTCTAATATACACAAAATAGTGGCCTTGGAATCTCACATTGAAATAGATCAGATATAAGACTGCTTTTCAATTTCAGTTATCTCACTCCCCCAGTCTCAACAAAACATTGTCAATCAA
Source organism: Penelope pileata (assembly GCA_013396635.1). Lineage (NCBI taxonomy): Eukaryota > Metazoa > Chordata > Aves > Galliformes > Cracidae > Penelope > Penelope pileata. The sequence continues at coordinate 849 of WBMW01002616.1, forward strand.
ATGTAAACGAAGCAAAAAAAAATGGAGATACTGAAATGAAAATGATCTACAAGTTGCAGATATCCGAGTATATATCAGTTGGCTGTCTTATTCAATACCCTTGCACATATTCCAGACAGTAGAAATAACAAAAATGTATCTGGTTGGAACCCTTATTGTTGTGATTGTTGCTTTTAAAGAAACATGTATTATAATCAAAAATGAAATTATGCATGAGACGACAAATTTCTATTTCTATGGATGAATCATATTGAATGATTCACCTCTGACTGAAACGTAAAACATAATACTATGTGTTCTGCCTTCCTCTTCTATAATTAGTCAGCTACGTAGCACAGGAGACATAATGCAAAATCTCATGGTGGAAAATATGGTATAAGACACCATACCCAAAGTCCTCATGAAACACTGGCAGTTCAGACACATAGGCCCCTATTAATATAATCTCAAACTAGAAGTTGTACTGTGTTTATCGACATCTCAGAATCTATTACATTCCACAAAATATGAGGTTATTTCTACCTGTTTTCCACCTGATGATTGATAAAAATAAGTACCAAAAATTCGGATTTATTATGTCATTACAATTCTGTTTTTCAAATCATTGTTAGTATATATCTGGTCATCTTTTCTCATCTGTCTTTTCAGAACAAAAGGAATAGAGTATTATTTTGTCTATTTCTGTCATATTTTACAAAACAGTATCAGTAATGCTTCATGGCTAATTGTATCAAAGGCAGCTGCAAGGCCTAGACAAATCAGTTTGAGGACTTAACTCTCTTCCATTGCCAAAAGGAGATAAGCAGGCAATAAACCATTGCAGTCCTTCTGTCATATGTGCTGATTAAGGTTAAAGATTCTAGGTGTCAGCAGAGACTGTGATAATTATATCAATGCCTAGAGATTATTTCTTTTTATATGGGCTCCCTGGAGAGGGCCTGGAACCTTAATTTACTGGCTTCGAAAAGGCTGCCTTTCACTCTTGAAACTCTGGAAAAACTTGAGGCATATTTCCAGGTTGTGAATCACAAGCTGAGCAAAGAAAAACTGGCAAAAACACCAGCAAACCACATTTTGCATTTGTCTTCTCCAGACTGAGCATTGTTCAGATAACAAGGGAAGAGTATCTGTCAATCGTTTAAGATCTGTGGAAAATTCTTTGTTGTAACCCTATATGACAAATGCAAGAATTCTCTACACGTAATTGATTGAAATTTTCTGTATATAAGTGGTGAATCTGGTTTCATTACAGAAGAAAAAGATGTTTAAAATTTCAAAATCTTCTTGACTTATATAATGGGATTAACATTGGAGAGCACCATTATATATTATTCCATCCCATTACCACTTGATAAGTGAATCTTCTTTTGTACTGCAGCTTGAAGCACATTCTTCACCACTAAAATGGATAAAGATGATCGTCACAGACTTTTTCATGACAAAAGGATATTGTCCACCCTCATTTACATAAAGCATACTCATGATACTACTCCTTTTCCAAGTCCATTCTGGAGTTTTAATTTTTTAATGACTTTTGCTAGATCCACTTTTGTCCTTAGTTGTTCACAGAGTCACTTCCAGCCCAGGATTTTTTGCTAACATAATATTTGTCCATATGTATTACCACAGCAAACGTTGTTAAGGGAATTATTCTGAAGGCCTGACATTTCTGATTCTCTTTGTTTCCTCAGAAACAAGCTAGACAAGTTTAATTGCAGTGCTTGCAATGGAAGAGCAAAGTTGTTCAAACTCTTTAAATGTATCTTCAAAATGTTTCAACTTAAGGCATTTCTCAAAATGATCCCTTTTACATTCTAAGTAAGTTACTTCTATAATATCAGCTTGCTTCAAAACAATTAAGGGTGTTACTAAACCATGGTGTTCATTGGGTATAACAAATAATAATTAGCCTTATGTTGATGTTCTTGTCTGTGACTTGACTGTGAATAATGTAAGACCTTGTCCTACATTTCACTTACTGTTTCCTACCTAAGAAAAGAAGGTTTTAATTATATTCTTATCCATTGCCCATGGTATTCTTGAAATGTTCAAGATAAGGGAATGTATGAAATTTTCTCCACATACATGTTATTTACCGCGTATCTTAGGACACAAAGGAAATGGGAAATGAAAAATCAGACTAGGGACATCTGTCTACAGAACCTTCATCTAATTCTGCAGCTTGAATGTTTTTTTTGTGCTGCCACTGTAGATGAACTGGAGTTAGGCTAGTTCTCAAAGATCTATGACTGTAGGTATCTCTGGGACACACGATATACTGGGCTTATGTAGCAAGAGTGGAGATGAAGGAGTGGAGGAGACAAAGCATTACAGACTGATCACAATGTCTGTTCCCCATTCTCCTGCAACACACAGATAGAGAAGGCAGAACAGGGTGGATGGGGGGAACATTGTCAGAATGAAAAGTTGTATCACGATTCTCTAGGTAAAATGTGTTTGAATAAGTGGGAATACCACTGGAGTACTGAGAAGTATAAAACTCAGAGTAAAAGTAAATTAGGAGTTCAAATGATTTCCCTTGGGTGATGACAAAGTAGGATTTAAAAACTGAAGATGGCATAATGAAGATGCCTCCGAGTTTTAAAAAAAGTATGTGAATGTTGTTATCAAATGAAATGTACTTCTATTAGTAGTTACCCACCTGAGGGGGGGGGGTGCGGAAATAAGTTAATACTTTCAGATATAAAGTATCTTATATTTGTTTTACTAAGGTTCTGTTCTTCTTACATAGCTTGGAGATAGTAAGAAACTGTCAGAAAAATATTTAACGAGAATTTACATATGCATGAAATAAGAAGATGGAACAGATGACATTTTGAAAATCGTTCCAACAATTTTTTTTTAAGCCTACCTGGATGCCTCCTCCTAAGTTTTCTGAAGCTACATGAGGTCTTTATTTCTTAAGATCCCCACGTTGCCTTGTGCCATAAAGTATTTTGTTTGAATCTGACTAATTTATATGCTGACATTGTTATTTGCAGGTAAAATACCACTGTTTGAGTGGCAGCTATTTTTGGGAAATAACTGTGTTCAAACATTTATGTGACTGGTCAGTAGAGAAAAAATAAAAGAGTGATAATTTGTTAGCATGGCAAATTAAAATTTATGCTAACAAACACTTATGTGCAGCAATCGAATAAGCTTTTATTTTAAAATGGCATTGCCTGCCTGCTCGTGAATAGTAGCATTCACACATCTTCCTAAGCTGTCATAACATGTATCTTCTTAACAAATCAAAAATGTTAACCAAAAAAAAAAAAAAAAAAAAGAGTACAAAATATTCTAGCCTCTGATCCTAGCACCCAAAAGAGAATTTGAATCTTAGCATAATTTATATTTCATGAAAACCTGCACTATACAACCACAGCCTTAATCTAAAATAGCAAGGCTTTAAGCCATTCTTGCATTAACGTATATCATGGAGATAGTTTTTATTCACTGAAAGAGAATAAGTTTTTAGCTCATGGCAAAGGGTTCAAGTTATCTAGCCAACATCATTTTCGGAATTTAATTTTCATCACTGCTGAATATTCTTTTACAAAGCAGATAAGTAAATATTCCATTGTCAATGTAGTTCATACTCATGACAAACAGAGGAAGGGGTAGAAAAGTCAATTTCTGAGAAATGGAAAAGGACAAAACTACTGAGGTATAAAATTCTATGTTCTTGTTTCACTGAAAAATTATAAAAGACAGAGAATGAAAAGCAGAAATGAGAGAAAGCTTTCCATGTTGGCAACGTGGTTTGACTAACAAAAACCAGTTCTATCAGTAAACATAGCATTTCTTGCAATGTCTCAGTCTTGCAGCACTTAAAATTATAGACACATGTGTAGTCCAGATTTTTAACCGAAAGTGAAAATTGAGTACATAAGTGCACGTGATTTATATAGAATGACTCCTTCAAAATTAACATCTGACACTAATTTTTGTGAAAAATGACTGGCCTGTGAGCTCAAGACCCTGAAGTGATAGCAATCTGCAATCATACTTCTGTGTCATCAAATTACACCATTACACCATTACAGTATTTCTGATCTATATTTAGTGCTATGTCATAGGAACATTTTAAATGTCTGAGTCTAAAGGAGTTTACATTTCTCTGGTTCCTTTTCCAGTAGGTTTTCCCTTCAGATTTACCTCTTGTGCAGGCGATGAGAAAACCATTCCTGCAACACTGTACCCTCTCACCTTCCTTGAGTAAGAATTGTATAGAGATAATACTGAAGGAATTCATCTTGGACCCTGAATTTTGTACCATATCTACTTAAGAATGAATTCAGATAGAGAATATAAAATATGGAATGTTGCACCTGTTCCCAGACGGGGAACATCTCTAACAACAATAAGCAGATACCAACGACAATCTGAGAAAGAGAACATCTAAGATATGGTGAAAAGAAGCCTCTCTATAGGTGATGATTTTCTTTTTGTGGGCGTTCTGTGATTTTCTGTAGTATTTTAAGGCCCTTTCATTTTTCTGACCAATGCAGTTATTAAAGGGTAATGTTGCTAAGGCAACCTAGTAGAACATTTCTCCCCTGAGGTCCACAGAAAATCCCAAGATGCGAAGCAAGTAGTTAATTCCTATCTAGCACGCACAAAAAGTTTAGTTATTCTTTTCCAGAATTAATTTATTTTCTCACATATATGAGGTTATTTACTTACAAAGAAAAATAAGAAGGAAAAAAGCCCTCCATTAACACTCAGGAATATATATTAAAGTCTGTCGTGCCTCTGAATGTTTCATATTGTAAAAATTATATATCTTCTGACTTTGTAGTTTTTGTTTTGTCACAACATTTTTTCAGTTTTTATGTGTCCTATAGGTCAGACACTGAACAATAAATGAAAAACCATTCCACAGACTTAAAAAATCACAACGCAGTTTGCTCCCCCACCCCCAACCCTCCCCCACCCCCGGTATCTGTTCTAATACAGTTTACTGCAAAAGTTCAGACTACAGTGGTTGATTAAATATGCAGTTCCCATGTAAAGTATGCACTTTGGAATGAATTAAGTCTGTGCTAAAGCTAGAATACTCTAGGGATTTACACTCAAAGTAGGCAAATTAGCCTGGAATGGATATTCCCTGTTTGGATGTGAAAAAATAATTAATTATCATTAACAAACCAGCTCAAAGGAGACTACCTAAATTAGGTAATCCTATATGGTTTCTCATTTGTATATGCCCATCAAAAAGATACCTGTGCTTTTTTTTAAATCAAACATCATTTCTTATTTAATTAATCCATGCAATGTAGCTCATTCAGTACACAGTATTTTTCAGATTACCTATTTACTTATTTTAAATGAAGCAAAATGGGAGACATCTTTTTCTAGAACAAACAAGAAAATTTCATTTTAGTGACTTTGCAGGTATCTTGTTTAACCATCTCTCCTTTACACATGTTACTTTAGCTGGTGTTCAGGAGGAGAGAAAACATCCATTTAGGAAAACAAATAAAACTATATTTTTTTCCACACTAGTCCATTAAATTCAAAGGTACGTTAAAATGCATTGGGAGTTTGAAAATAACCAATTCTAGGCTCAGTGAACTTCTGTACAATGCAGTATAATCACTGCAAATTTCCACATCATAATTAGATGTCCTATCCATTTCTATCTCTGTTTTATCACCTGACACTTCTCAAACTTCCATTACCTCTAATATCTTTAATACCATAGGTTTTTCTAGGGTAGACAAAAGCTGTACAAGAGAATTTCAAAAATTATATAGATTGGCCATGGGAAGGAAAGAAATATTGAATTAACTAGAAGATAGGCTATTTTTCTCTACACTAAAAAGCACATAACAGTTAAATAGCAAACATACATTGTTAATACATCCAGGTATTTTGAAAAATTACTTTTCTTTTTTTTTTTTTTTTTTGCTTTGCAGTCCATTTCATCCTCCAACTTATTCTTTTAGTGAAGTCATGATCTGGAATGTGTGACAACCCAATAACAGACAGAAGTTTGCAATGTTACTAATAGAAAATTATATGAGCAACACAGCCAAGGAGAAGAAACTGAACAGAAGAAAAACTCAGATATTAATTACCTTGAAAAGGTTAATCTGAAAAATGAAGCAACTAGAGCAATTTAATAGGTAGAACAGGGTCCATGTTCAAAAAAGACATTTATAAGCATTATAAATCCAGAACAACATTATTCAGCATTTGTAATCAACTACTCCACACCTGCGGCACCTAGAAGTCTCCTATCAGACAAAATATCTCTTGTAAAGCTAAGGTATGAGCTCTAGAAATTAGAAGTTTTCTTTTTCAGATATTTATCCCTCCATAAAAAGCACACACCACAATGGTATTGTAAAATGACTTTGAGTTACTTCATTAACTTTAATTTCTATTACACTTGAAAGATTTGAGAACAGATGCAAAATGAATTATTATTAGATTCATTGTCCCTCAACAAAAAATAAAAGGATTAAAAAAAAATTTAATCCACTTGGAAAACATTTTTAAGTGAAAAAGTACTGTGGTGAGGATTCATTCCTTTCCTCCTCTTCTCAGGTTAGGATCACCTGATGGTTACTTGGTTTGGTTGTTTACTGCTTCTCACGGAAGGAGAGGGTTTGGCGGAAAGGGGGAGGATTGGAAAAAAAATCACACTGAATTAATGATTTATTTTTAATGGGAAATTCTGTCCACTTCGACAAAGCAGGGTTATTGTAATTTTTTTAATTACCTCAGTGACATTGGATAAGTCTAATGAAATGAAACAGTATCACTATTGTTGGATAAGTCTTAAGAAACGGTACCTGTTTCTGAACAGGTGTGGGAGAAAGACAAAATCTCAAAGTTTATTGTAGTAAGGGGAATGCTGAAAATGAGGGGAAAAAAAAGTGTTACCTTATATATGCTGGGTTCTTCATTAATGAAGGAAGAAGTATTTAAAAATCTTTTTTTTTTCCTGATGATTCTAGGTAGATTATATTTAATTTTATTTTTTTTTACTCATAAACTCTGACTTTACTAGTCTTATTAAATAGCTTCAATTTTATAGCATGCGGGATACGTGAATAAGAAGAAACAAGTTTATGACATGATATCAGACTGAATTAAAAATATATGCTTTTCTGGAATCTTTTATTGATTATCTTGCGTAAAGTTCAGCAGGTGAGGCTGTTAGATTCTGAGTCCCAGTTTAAATAGGGAAGTCAAAGTCATTACCCTGACACAGGTGATGCATGAGGCTTCATCATAAACAATGTTTCCTTCCAGCAGAAAGAAACCTGTTCAGAGGAGGTCACTCAGAGTGTAAATTATTTAAAATCTTAAAATTCTTTTTAGGAGGTTGCCTTTAGTGTCATTCTGTTTAATTCTCAAGAAAATATAGTAAAGGCTAGCTCACTGAACTGCTTGTTACAGTCTGCACTTAGCTTGGCAGTCAGAGTGCAAGACAGGTAATAATTTAGACCCTTGATACCTCAACCTCTGATTGTTTCGTACTTTGAAGCTGCTGCCTAATAAAATCTGACATCTGTTGAAATGGTGAAGATGGGAAACGCCAATTTTTAAACAGCTGTGTCTGTATTTTGCTGAAACCTACTGTATAGTTATTCTCACAGTAAATTTGTGAAAATCATGCTTTTTATTAGCACATTCTGCTCTTCTATGCATCAGTTTTCACACACAGAACAGTTGTGTTAGAATTCCTCAGGCAGACGAATCCTCCCATATCTTTATGTTCCCTAGAGAGCCTTCATTTCAGTAACACCTGGGAAAGGATTAAGAATTCCAGCTTTATCTGTTTCCTTCTTATTTTCTTTAAGATGAAGATCTTGAAGATCTCCTTGGCATTTCTATCTACTTTGATCTCTGGCAGAGGAATGAAACACATCAGGTTTTCCCATTGTACTCTCTATTTACTTCTGAAACTGAAAATGATATTTCTGGAATATTACTGTTATTGCCCTGTTCTGTAGTAGAGAGCAAAAGTCCTCATTCTGACAGATTAGATGTTACATGGATTTCTAATATCTGCATGTTTAAGTGATTTTACATAAATTGTTACCCTTGTCATACAAGCCAGCAACATCCAAATAATGCCAAATAATCTTGTAAGCTTACTTAGAAGGTGAAATTAAAGCTTGCTTGCCTAAAAATGACTCACTTCATAGACACAGGCTTTTCATGCCCCTCCTCTGCAGATTACAGTTTCGACTCTTGAAGCTGCAGGGTCTCAGAGAAGATCTAGGTGACCTCTTTCTCATCCTTTCTGACACTGCACAGTCTGCTGACCTTCTCTCACAGCTCCTTCACTTGACAGAACAGCTCCTCAGCAGCTGACCACATCCTTCAGACAAGAAGCTCACATTCTCCAGCCTCAGCAAGTGGCCTCAGGCAACGCTTACAGCCTGACACTGACGGAGCTACATCATGCTTCTGAAGCTCCATCTAGGCCCAAGAACCCAGTAGCAAAGGAACAGCTATTGCAGTAGTATTTGGGGACCATGCCATGTATCTGCTACATCTAAGGATGCATGTGTTAGACAGAGTTTGCAGGTTTCTTCCTCAGATTCTGCTGTACAAATTACTACATCTCTTGGCTGTATGCTTGGCCTGGCTCTTATATAGGCTACTTCCTAGAATGGATTAAAAGGGAGGTTTTGACACTTCCTAATCGGAGGTCAGCTGGACTGTAGGCACCCTTTAGTGAAGGATATCCAACAGAGTTTATCAGAAGTTCCTTTAACTGCTTTACCCTTAGCCTTACCTAGCACCAACAGGCAACCTCTTCTTCCTCTGAGAGTTCCCAGTAGTTCCCAGATCTCTGACAAGTGCCCCAAAACTCAAGAAGTTATCAGAAAGTACTCAGAAACTGTATTGCTAACTATTGTATCTGTTGGTTTTCTCTGTTCAGCTACGCTCCAGATCTGCTGGTTATATAGACCAACACAGAGTGACAGTTTAGAAAACAAGAATATACTGCAACATACAGTCACGTGTCTGTTTAACCAAATTAAAACTCAGCTAAAATTTTCTGAAAAGGATCCAGCAGGGTAGATGAAGGAACAGCAGAGGATATTGTGCACCTTGACTTCAGCAAGGCTTTTGACATATCGCCCCATAACATCCCATTTCCCATAGCATCCTCATAGGTAAGTTTAGGAAATGTGGGATAGATGAGCAGACAGTGAGGTGGATTGAGAACTGGTTGTCTAGCAGAGGTCAGAGAGATGTGATCAGCAGCACAGACTCTACTTGGAGACCTGCATCTAGTGCTGCTCCCCAGGGATTGATACCAGGTCCTGTCCTGTTCATCTTCCTCATCAATGACCTGGATGAAGGGATAGAATCTGCTCTCAGCAAGTCTGCTGATGATACAAAGCTGGGAGGAGTGGCTGACGTCAGAAATCTGTGCTGCCATTCAACAAGACCTGGACAGGCTAAAGAGTTGGGCAGAGAGGAGGCAGATGAGGTTTAACAAAAGCAAGCGTAAAGTCTTGCACCTGGGGATGAATAACCTCATGCATCAGTACAGGTTGGGGGATGACCTGCTGGAGAGGAGCTCTGCAGAGAAGGACCTGGGTGTCCTGGTGGACAACAGGTTGGCCATGAGCCAGCAGTGTGACCCAGTGGCCAAGAAGGCCAACGGTATCCTGGGGTACATTAAAAAGTGCATGACCATCAGGTTGAGGGAGGTGATCCTCCCCCTCTAGTCTGCCCTGGTGGAGCCACATCTGGAGTACTGTGTCCAGTTCTGGGCTCCTCAGTTCAAGAAAGTCAGGGAACTTTAGAGAGAGTCCAGTGGAGGGTGACAAAGATGATAAAGAGCCTGGAGCATCTCCCTTGTGAGGAAAGGCTGAAAGATTGTTCAGTCTGGAGAAGAGAAGGCTGAGAAGGGATTTTATCTAAGTCAAGTAGATGTGGTTAGGCTCTTTTCAGTGGTGCCCGGTGACAGATTAAGGGGTAGTAGGCACAAACTGGAACATAGGAAGTTCCATATGAACATGAGAAAGAACTTTGAGGGTTACAGAGCTCTGGAATAGGCTGTCAAGAAGGATTGTAGAATCCTCTTCTCTGGAGGTATTCAAAACCTACCTGGACACATTCTTGCATGTTTCCACAGGGAACCTGCTTTAACAGGGGGATTGGAGTGAATGATCTCCAGACATCCCTTCCAACGCCTACAATTCTGTGAATACAGGATCACCATTTCAAAGATTTAAGAATATGTACATCCCAATCTGTTCATAATGATTGTATGAACCAGTGGAAAAGCTAGCATCTGTGTTCAACACTTTGTCTAAAGGGAAAAGAAGAATGTCAGCTGTTTTGCTGACAAATTCAAAAAGCTTTAGAAGATATAAATGAGAAGAGCAGTAATATAAATTAGTTTTTAAAACAGCAGTCCTTGGGGATAATCTAAATTTGCGTTTACTCTTGAAGCAAGGTGGTTCGAAATATTTCCTTTTTTTTTTTTATATTGCATCAGGTGAAGCTGAAGCTCTAAAAAGTTGTTTTAAAGGGTTAGCAGGACAATGATTGCCTTCAGTGCATGCATGGACCTCAGCAGAGTCATTTTACTGCCAAGATCTACTTGAAGAACTGATGCTTGCACTCACCCACTCACTCACTCACATATGTATCTATAAGTAATGTACCTCTTAAGGTTCACCCAAAACTCAAAAAACTTTGAATTAACTGTTATCCACTCTACCTCTATTGCAGTGATACTGGCTTTGAAACCTGAGGAATTAACACTTGGTGCAAATCATCTGGAGATAATTCCTTTGAATAAATCAGAAACTGACACTAGACTTTGTCATAAAATCTCTGGGTCTCCTGCCACACTATGTATTTCAGATCATTCTTCTTCCCTGCAGTCAGAGAATGTGGACAGGGGACACATGGACAGAATTCCACCTTCCTCCCATGAATAATAAAACTGTTGATAGGAAAAGCTCTAAATACACAAAGAGCAGTCACACCTGTGTGTTTATCCAGGGATTTCATTATTAACAATTTTACCCACTCCTATTCTATTTAAAGATATTAAATCAATGGAAAGCTTTGCTTTTCCAGTCCTAGATACTGAACCATTTCTGTGAGCACAAAAGACATTTTCATATTGAAAAAAAAAATATTTTAGCTTTTCAGACTAACCACAGAATTGCTAGCTATTTATGTGTCGACCCCCGTGAAAGCATTTTTCCCCTTACTTTGCAAAGTTTAATTGTCACAGGATTATACAACATAAATACACAAAATGATGTGACTACTTGGAGATTTCTGGTTCTGCAGAGTAAGTAATTGCCATCACATCATATTTCCTCTCTCCTGGGGAATCTAGAAAGATTTAATACAAGTAACTAATTTTATGGTAGAGCTATGCAATTTATGCTTATCAAGTAAAGACACACATCTTATGTAGTGAACATCAATCAGACATTTCTTACTATGAGTCCTATCATAAGCAGCAGCATTAGTGCTCAATTGGATCAAAATTAGTCCTGCAACCAATTTTCCCAGCAGGCTTTTGGGCTCTCATTAAGCTAAAATTTTGACAGCAAACTAACTACAGAGGGGTTATAAGCAGAAGTAAAAATTATCTTTCACTGTATCTTAATACATTAAATACAAAAAATCACAAAAAATGCAGTTTTAGTTCAAGAAAACAATACATGCATATGTTTACATAATGTAACTATAAAATATGAGCACCTCTGACAGAATAATAGCTTAACTAGGCACTAGAAGTATTCAACAAATGACACACAGAGATATGATTTCATTCTAATTGTCTGAAGTGCTAATAGTAAGGACCTCCAGGTGAAATGTTTTCTATCTTCACAGAGGAGTGAAGTGTATATATATTACTCTTGTTCAGCCTTTAGAGATGTCTGTGGATGTCTGTGAAGCCATAGCACTTCAATGGAAGTTGCTGTTCATGCACAGGTTTATTACAGATGCTGTCTGGGGTAGTGGCAGAGATTGGCATGTTTTAAATGATAGCCAAGAAAGTGCTGCAGGATAGATGAAAACTTAAAATAGTCTAATATTGTGAACTTGCCTCCTCAAAGTGCTAAAGATCCTCTGGTATAAATGCCCTTGCCAAAGTTAGGAGGACTTTATGCTTGATTGCTTTCCGCTTCCAGTGAGGAATTGAGCTACAAACAAAATAAATCTTTTGAATACTTTGCAAATGGATGTTAATTTCAACGCTTTTATAGTATGTTCTTTCAGACAACAAAGTAGTGGAGTTTCTTGGGGATTTCACACCACTATAAATCCTCATGCCTGAAAGCAAATAGCTTGCAATGGATGATACCTTCAAGATAAAGTGAGATTGCTACCTGCTGTTGCATCTGGTGAAAAAGAAAATAGACAAATTTAATCCATTAATTTTCTCACACATTTTAGAAATTAAAGAACTGACCCAAAATTTGTGATAAAAAGTTACACTTTCTCAAAGGTAAATTTTAAAATTTATAGTTCAATTAGCACTATAATAATAAAATAACTGCTAAAATTCTTAGGTACTTTCATTTCCTTTGAAAGTACCTTTAGCACCAGACAGAATCAGGCTCTATTCTTTGAAAAAAGAATCTTGGAAGGAAGGTAGTTTTCCTACCCAAGATAAATACAGAAGAAATGGTCTCTGAAGCCAGAATAGCTTTTGGGATACTTGAATAATTCTCTGCTTGGCCTGACTATATCCTTTTTGGTGGTGAAATATCAAAGCAGCAAGATGGCTGTGAAAACTCCATCCAGCAGATATGCCCATACATATTTCTTTATTTCCAGTTCCTCTGAGATCGATTACAATGTAAAGTTTGCAAAGAAGAACTGTGGAAGTGTATCTTACTCAAAGTCCATTTTCACAGGTGAAATTAATGAATTGTTTTGCCAAATGATACGTCATCCTTCAAAAAACTATGAATATTGGACTCCATGACTTTTTCATTGTTGGGAAGAAACATTCAAAAATATACACCAGGCTTACCAAAAATCAATTTTCATAATAGGAGTTGAAAAAAAAGATTAGATAATTCACAGGAAATATATTTCTGTTTTTCAGGATGTTGGAGTTCATGGTTTCAAGCTTAAATCACAGCGACCAGGATAAAAAATCCTCACTTTAAAAAACATATTTGAATGTAATTCAATGAAGATAGTACTTTAAAAAAGACATTAAACATTGATGAGACATGATGAATGTCTCACCAAAATTATGAATGATAATGAATATTTCTACTGCTAATATTTTTCATAGAAAGATAATTCTAGTTTAATTTTATCACCAAGGATTACTTTTCTGGAAATTAAGAATGATGTGAATCTCATGATTCCATATAATATGCTTCCTAAACACTTTGAAAAAAGATTTTAAAATGTAAGTTTGCTCATTTAGTAAATTCTACTAATAATAACCATTATTGACAGCATTACAAATAAAAGAATAAAAGTATTAGCTTCTTCCCAATATTCCAGAAAAAAAGGCGAAAGGTGGATTTTGGGAATGCCTGCTGCACTCCTGAAGGGAAAAAATTGAGAATGCTATTTGTAATAATCTATCAATCACTGTTGTTGCAGCTTTTCCATCTGTTCTCATTCCTAATCTTCAAATCCCAGGGAGACACCAAGACAGTAACGGTTTGTCTTAGTCTGCATCCTGGAAAGAAATAAGCTGAAGCTCACCTATAGTTTTCCATTGAGTGGACTGTTGCCGACAAGAATCAGGGTGGAATTTTGGTGGATAATGGACCATTGGTTACAAACTGCAAAACGAGAAAATTTCCATGGCCTTCTTTTTTATTATGTGCTTGAAAGTAAAGATATAGGGGTTTTTTTTTAATTATTATTGTTAACTTGAAGACAGAGTGCATTATTTTGAAAACTAGAATAGGACCTTTTTGTAAAAATGGCAATATAATAAGAAAATTTACTGCATATTCAAGGGCTACACAGAAAGCAATGTGTTGAAAAAACATTAGAAAGAGTAGTATAATTAAACCACCGTAACTATTAACAGGTATCTGAACATTGTCTGGCTTCCTTTTACTTTGCTGCTTCTAACTTGCAACGAAGATTTATAAATGTGTTTTAAAACCATTTCCACAACACTCTGTGGTAGTAATTGTATTCACCATTTCTGACAATATCTCTTCATCAGTACAGAATATATGAGAGTGCTAGTTCTTTGTAACCTTCTTTCTTTGATCACTGGTCCTCTAAATAATATAGGATATTGCCAAGCTTTTTCCTTAGTGTTAATTTATCACAAAGAAAGTACTATTACTTTTTATTGGTTTGAACAGATGCATTCCTGTTGAAGCCTACTTTTATACCACAACTATTGCTAAAACAAAGTGTTACCAAACTGGAATTCAAGATTGGATTTCTCATACATTGAAAACCTTCACAAAATATTTCCACTGATCTGCTGGCATTTAAAAATTCCTTAAAATAGGTAAGCTCATATTGATTTGGCACCTTTGAACTGTATTTTCTCTCAGCAGTAGCTTCTCAGTTCTGATCTTTTTTTTTTTTTTTATTTCTATATTCCTGTTGCTTCTTCCCCTCTCCCTCACTTACTTTTTTAAAGATCTTTCTCTCACTGCAGAGGTTTCAGTGGGAGACATCTATTTTACATGTCATGGCCCAATACGTGACATGGAAGCAAAATTCCATGCGTTCTCTGAGAAAGCCTTTGCTGTTTGGATTTATTATTTAGATTTAACCAATTTACACATGAAATTATGCAGTAACTGCCCACTTTTAAAAGCAAAGCAATTAACATGAAATCAAACCTGAATAATAATTATACATATGAAAAGCACAGAGACAAATAAATGGATAAGCAAGTTTATACAAGTACAGTATGCTTTCTTTTCCATAGCTCCTGTTTCTGGTTACTAGACAATAGAATAAAGCATTAAGAAATCCCCAGGAAAAATTTTAATTTCATTTCTAAGTATATTCCTTTAGTAAATCCAAAGGGTTAACATAATACTTGTGGTTGTGATAGGTACATATAAGTAATTTAACTATATTTAAAAATTCAATAGACTCACTTGATACAGAAGAATAAGAAAATTTGAGTTTATACCAAAATAGACACTTTTTTCATACTGTTGCTAAAATGATATTTTGCTGTCCATTCAAAAATACATGATACATATACAGATTTTTTTCCTTGTCTCTCGATAAATAGAATGTTAAGTGTACGAACTAGAAATTATAGTGCAAATATAAAATTATATGTGCAAATATAAAAATACGTTCATTTAATTAATTGCTATTTGCCTCTTTTTCTGTCATAAAGTAATAGAAAAATGAAATGATTAGAAACTTATCACTTAATTGTCTTAATCTTGCTTTCTATTGAATAACTTATAGTCAGCAACTTTGTTATTTTACATTTTACACAAATACTATCATACATCTTCACTGGGAATACATGCAGTATTTTCAATATCCATGAGGTTCAGATGGTAAATGTTTAATATCTAGAGCATTTTACCCAGAAAAGAAAAAAAAAGTAGAGAATTAATCTTCAATATGACAGATAACAGTGTCTATGATAAGAAGGCACAGAAAGGAAGTTGCTCTTAATAACAATTAGAAATTGAAATATGTGTAAGATATACCTTTCAGTTTAGGCATGTAAGAGAAGTCTCCTGACTTAGTAAGCTTGAAAGTTATCAGCTGAGCCCAGTTGACAAAAAGCAGGGTAAAACATATTAACTTGCACCATCTTTGACTATTCAAATGTGTTCTGCCACATACCTCTCACTGCTTAAGTCACTGTAGTTCAGCTGTGTGTCTAAGAAGCTTACAAAAAGAACTCTTGGAAATTAACAGCAATAAAGGAGACACTGAACACACTTGTCAGAAAATGAGTTCTTCTCCACAAAGTCTTTGGTCAAGGTTATGATATTACATAGAAACCCATAGAAATCATGTTTCTGGCTGTGTCATTTCCTTTCCTCAAGACAGTCATCTTAAAGGAAACCTTCAAGTTAGTTGGAAACAGCACTTCTGTTTTTATTCACTTAATCATCCAGACCCTTTCAAGAGTTCCCATTTTCCTTTCTTGACTTTTCTACTTCTATTCATATTCAAAATAATTCTGATGAATAAAAAGTTACTCTAAATTGCAAAACTAATGTAAATGAGTGGATCAATAATCTCATCCAAGTTCCTCAAATGTAAATATAAATATAAATATAAATATAAATATAAATATAAATATAAATATAAATATAAATATAAATATAAATATACTTAATTGACACATATTTTCCAGTAAACATAGGCTTTTCTATGCAACTTTTTTCAAAAAGCTTTTTTTTCTTTTTTTCTTTTCTTTCTTTTTTTTCTTTTTTTTTTTTTTTTAATTTAAGTTCAGGACATAATACATGATCAGAAAAAAATAAAAGCTCCAAATCTTCTATCCTCCTTTATTCAGCCAGACTATTGGTTAGCACACTGCACAGGCAGTGATAAATCCAAGTTTAAATCCTTTCCTGATTCAGACATAGAGAGCATTCCCAACATCTAAATGTCATTGTGAGTGATTCAAAAACTAAGAAACAAAATCACTCTCTTGTTCCACTCTGTCAAACTTGTAATTGTTTATACAGAACAAACAGATTCAGCTCAGAGAATGACATCAGAACCTCATGCATTTTGAATTACATAGAACATCCATTTGAAATCACCTTATCTGTCCTAAGCAAGTGCATTAGCTAACAACAAATGGACTATATTGGTCTCCAATATTTTGGTTTGCCTGGGCCACACTGAGTGAAGAGAAATTGTGTTGGGCTGCATATAAAATTTATAATATAGTTAATGTATGTAACTAATGCATGAGTTTTTTTTTATGTATTTAATTAAAACATAAAATCAAACAAGCAAAAAGCCACCATAAAACTAGTAGGATATTTGACCTTGTTTTTGTGAAACTAGTGCATCAGTCTGGGTTGATGGAAGTAGTTGCAATTCTTAATGAGTTTTCAAGATGTTCATCAGATTTTTGATTAAACTTTACTCTTCCTGTGCTTCACCCTTGAAAATAGTTGTACAACACGAATGTATGTACTGCCAAAAAGTGATGACATGCATAAGGAGTGACTATGAAGCGAGGGATATGTTTCTCTGATAAGACAAGTCCTAAAAAGTCTAGAAGAGAGACATGATCAAATTTTTCTTTGAGTTGAATGTCTGATTGCAACTCCATAATTTCCATTTGAAAATTTGCAGGTAATGTGTTTCTGTCAACTGAAAATGGATTCAGAAATATACTAAAAAATTGATGATCTTTTCGCAATCTTGAAACCTATTCTCAAATTCCTTTATCAGAACAGAAAGCAAGACTATGTTTTTCACTGTTCACAGGATTGTTTTTAGCCAATGTATCGGAAAATTAGTTGTATAACTGGAGTTAGCACTGCACTGCACCCTCCCTGTTTCCTAGCTTCAACTCAGACAGTGCTAGTTGCTGAGTGATGGGTGCAGGCCGAAGGCCAGACTGGGCTGGCGTGAGCTGGGCTGCCACTTTGATGACAGCTCTGCAGCAGGGGGACAGGCTGCATTAGGAACCATGCCAGGCCGCATGCATCCTGAAAGCTGAGGGTTGGAGATGCCTGGACTGTATTAAGCAAAAGCAAACATTTGTTGTCTTCATCAGTCATTTTGATGAATGTCGCAAAAGATTTATTCTTTTTGATACAGTGAAAAAGTGTATTACAAAGTGTTTAAAATATGATTTAGAACATGAATCTCTATTCACCATATTCATCATGTTCTCCATGACATTATAACTTTCTGTACAAGTCCTTGGCATGATAGGTGAATTCCTGTATGCGTAGATTTACTCATACAAGTATGGAAAACAGTACCAATCAAGACATTGATAAACATTTGGAAAAATTCCAGAAGAATGGAATTCTGTTAAAACTGTCAGCTTTGGGCTAATAAAGTATTTCTTCCAAACACCTTCTGTTTATAAGAAATGTCTCCATGTTGCTCATATCAGTAAGTTCATATTTTAGAATAAGACACATCTATCAACATGGATTAGATCAGATATATCACATTTATCTTTGGAATTTGATAGACTGTGAGTAAAGCGTTTCCTCATTGCAACAAATGACTTCATTCCTACTGTTGTTAAGATCAACATTAAGTACTCACTGCAAGTCAGCATATTGACACATCGAGAACTTGTACCATTATCACATACTTAAGAAACATAATGATAATAAAAGTGAACTAGATAAAGATTAAAACAGATATACCAGAAATTAGGGTAAATGAAAACAAGTCATCTGAATGAATATTTGACAAACAATTGTAATATTACTGCTAAGATGGAGGCTGGTTGTACTCTAGCTGGGCATTCCAAGGCAGGGAAGGGTCCAACTAGATGATCTTTAAGCTCCCTTTCATCCCAACCCATTCTATGATAACAAATTTATTTAATGTCTCAGGAAGGGAAAGAACAAGTAGGAGGTAGGGATTGAACAGACTCTCTCCATAAACAGGAAGTTTCCCTTTTAGCTGTATGTCTGGTCAAAATTTCTCGTCACATTTGCATGGTACCACTGGTACTCTCTGTGGATTGACGTCAATGTCCAGGCACGATAATGAATTACAAGTTATTCTTAGAAGAATATGTAGTTGAGTAAATACAAATCATAGTATTGAGTTAAACAATTCCAAAATATTCTTTTAGGACTCTCTTCTGAAAGTGCTAGGCATTTCCAAAGTAATCCAACTTGCAGAACAGATTTTACTTGAGCCAAGAAATCAGCAGCTTATAAAGATGAGGTAGAGTAAAGGTGAGCATTGCTTTTTAGCTGCTCTGAGCACTCTGATTTTTCCCTCTAACTAGACTCTCATGAAGCTCTGAATCCTCTGTGATTTAATTTCTCATGAACAGCAGTGAATAATGAAAAGAACAGTAGTAGTCTTCACAGACACTTCGGAGCTAACAGCTCTGTTCTCTGTGCACAGGCAGATACGTTATTACTGATAAAATTTTGGATTTGAACTTTATCACATTATTTTAAACCTTTAGTCTAAACTTCACTTGAGTAATTTGGGAACTTCACTACTGTTTTGAGAGGAAGTCAAACAAACTCTGCAAGATGATTTCTTTGTTTTTCACAGCTCTCCTCCATATACATATGTTGTGGTTTGACCCAGTAGATAGCTAAGTCCCACACAGGCATTTGCTCACCCCTCCCACCCAAGTAGGATGGAGGAGAGAATTAGGAGAATATAAAGCAGAACTTGTGGGATGGGGTACAAGCTATTTACTAAAACAGCAAAAGAAGTAAAAGAAATAACAGTAATGATACATTTATATATACATATACAAAAATAAATGATACACAACCACCTGCTGACCAATGCCCAGCCAGTCCCAAAGCAGGGGCTCCTCCCTGCCTAACTCCCCTCACTTGTATTTACAGGATATCATACGGTATGGAATATCTCTTTGATCAGTTTGAGTCAGCTGCCCTGAACCTATTCTCTCTCAGCTCTCTGTGCCCCTCACCAAACCCTTTCGTTGGCAGATCAATATAAGAAGCTGAGAGACTGAAACATTCTTGGCTCTGTTCAATGCTGCCAAGCAACAAGTATAAACATATGGTACGTTATCAGATTTTTTCTTCTTGAACCAAAACATAGCTTCATACTAGACACTATAAGGAAGGCAACTTCTGTCTCAGGTAGAAACTAAGACCATATAATAGAACTAAGATATTTGAAATATGATCATATAATGTGAAGTCTCTCAGAGGCATACTAGGAGCAGAATATGCTGTCACGTAGTTAACAAAGTAAGTATAAGGAGGACAGGCTATTCTGTGTGGTTTGTCATTTGGTTTGGTTTCATTCATCTAGCCTAACCTGGATAATATGCTACTTTACTGTTTTACTTTTGTTTGAATTATAATGAGGTACACATGTCTCCAAGAACTGACACTGAGTAATTGCAATTACTATTAAGTTTGACTTGGCTGTATTTCATTTCATTATATAGATATTTATTTTTCTCTCATAAACTGCAATATATAGCTGTCATCCTCAACTCAGAACACTGAAGTTTTTAAAGAACTTGAGCACATTACGTAAGTCACATTGCAACAACTCTAATAAATTGCACCTGTGGACTCCTCTCTGAATCATAGAATCATAGAAACACTAGGTTGGAAAGGACCTACAAGCTCATCTAGTCCAACCATCTTCCTATCACCATCACTACCCACTAAACTACTAAATCACATCCCTTAACACCTCATCCAGATGCTTCTTGAATACCAGCAGGGACTCCACCACTTCCCTAGGCAGGCCATTCTAGTGCCTGACCACTCTTTCAGGGAAAAAGTTTTTCCTTATATCTAATCTAAATTTCCCCTGGCGCTTCGCTGTTGTCCTGTCAGTAGTAATCGGGGAGAAGAGGCTGACCCTCTCTTCACCACAACCTCCCTTCAGGAAGTTGCAGAGTGCTATGAGGTCTCCCCTGAGCCTCCTCTTCTCCAGACTAAACAATCCCAGCTCCCTCAGCCGCTCCTCATAAGACTTGTGCTCTAGACCCCTCACCAGTTTTGTTGCCCTTCTCTGAACACGTTCCAGGGCCTCAATGTCTTTCTTGCAGTGAGGGGCCCAAAGCTGAACACAGTACTCANTGATACTAGCCCCTAGGGGACACCACTCGTAACAGGATGCCAGCTGGACTTAACTCCATTAACCACTACCCGCTGGGCACGGCCTCTAGCCAGTTCTTTACCCAGAGAAGAGTGTACCTGTCCAGGCCACGGGCTGCCAGTTTTCCGAGGAGAATACTGTGGGAGACCATGTCGAAGGCTTTGCTGAAGTCTAGGTAGACTACATCAACAGCCTTTCCCTCATCTACCAGCCTGGTCACCCAGTCATAGAAGGAGATGAGGTTGGACAAGCACAACCTGCCTTTCGTGAACCCGTGCTGGCTGGGCCTGATCTCCTGGTTGCCATGCACATGCTGTGTGATCCCCCTCAAGATGATCTGCTCCATAAGGTTCCCTGGTACCAAGGTCAGGCTGACAGGCCTGTAGTTCCCCGGATCTTCCTTACGGCCTTTCTTGTAGATGGAAGTCACATCAGCAAGCCTCCAATCTTCTGCGACCTCTCCAGATAACCAGGAATGCTGATAGATGGTAGAAAGCGGCNTGTGCCTTTAAGATTTCTGTCTTGAGGAGCATCCAGGCTTCCTGGACCCTGTTACCCTTCAGGAGACACTGCCAAGGGACCCTTGCAACCAGTGTCCTGAACAGGTCAAAGTCCGCCCTCCGGAAGTCCAAGATAGCAATTTTGCTAGTCATCCTCCTGACATTACCAAGAATAGAGAACTCTAAAATTTCACGGTCACTCTGGCTCCCCAACCTTCACATCTCCCACCAGTCCTTCTCAGTTAGTGAAGAGCAGGTCTAGCGGGGCACCTCCTCTGGTAGGTTCTCCTACCAGCTGCGTCAGGAAGCTATCTTCCACACACCACTTTATTTATACACCATATCACCAGTTGTTTACAAAAAATAACCCACTGAGATACAACATTCTTGTTTACAGTGAGATTCTGGTAGTGACAGCAGGAATTTAAAGCATAAAATCAACAGGGAACATAGAACTAATAAAAAGACAAAGGTCTATAAAGCAGAAAAAAAAACTCAGAAAGCCAACTATGAAGGCAAAAATAAAATAAACTTCCATCATAAAACAATCAAAATCTATAGTATATTTATAGATGGCAGGGAGATCAAATACCCACTGAACTTGAATATTTATGGGTGTCAGATTAGAAATCAGGAAATCTGTGAGCTAAAATCAAAACTCAATCAGCAAGACAGATCTCCCCAAAATGCTGGTTATTTCTGCTTTCTTATAACAAAGAAGAAAAAAAATTATCCAGTGAGAAAGCTCTTCTGTTTAAGAAAAAAAAAAAAGGAAAATGAAAATGAAAAGCTTAAAAAAAGACAGAAACTGAAATTGTTTGGAGTTGGTTTTCCCCTTAAAATTATTTTCAGATGAACTTCTGGTATCTTTACAGCTTTCTGATACATACATGCCATATATTAATCATTCAACTGCTCATAATCAGAAGTTGTCTTTGCGATACAAGCAAAAAAAATCACTTGAAAAAATAATTAGAATCTGAATATAGTAATTATTTTATACGACGTATTACATTCTGCAGGATTTACTCTGTAGAGCTCCTTGTCATTCTATCATCCTCCCCATCACACTTTACCTCATGCTTCTCTATACCTGTATTCAGTATCATCATTGATTCTATGGGACAGAAAGATTTGTCAAGAATCCAAAATTAAGTTTTTTAACAGAAATGTGAAGTGGGGAATATCTCTTTTTACTCTTCAGTGTTTGCGGAAAACGTTAAATGCCTATATTTTTAGTGTTAATTAGCTAACAAATTAAGAAGTAGCATCTATCAAAATAAAAGAAAAGCAGAAATATTTCTTAGCTGTAAGTACAGTACATCAAGGCCGGATGACATAGACACAAATTACTGGTGGTGTTGGAAAAGGCTGTATTTGGCTATGAGGCAGACAATAACATTATCATCTCATATTGAAGTGCATCTTCACCTTCTCCCGCTCCGATTATCGGAGTGAGGGGAGATTCTGTAACATACCCGGAGTGAGATTAAGACGCAAACGAGGTCAAATGTTGTCCGACCAGTTTAATAGAAAATTCTGGCCAGTGAGGGAGACGGGGATGGGGAGGCAGGTGATAGTAAAAGATAGGAAATAAGAGCAAGGGTTACATATAGAAAGCGGGGACAGTCACCACCATGGATCCCACGCCGTTCTATCAGACCAGGAATATCTTCAGGCCCGTGTGGGAGCGAGGGAGCGAGAGTGCAGGGGGAGCAGCAGCAAGCAGGCATCAGGCCGTCAGGTCTCAAGCAGCAAGCAGGAGCAGGCTTCAGGCAGCAGACGTCAGGCATCGTCAGGCATCAGGCCATCAGGCAGGAAGCAGGAGCAACAAGCAGGCATCAGGTAGCAGGGCAGCAGGACCTCATGTCTCAAGCATCAGCAGGTATCAAGCAGGTCCAGCCAGGCATCCGTCAGACATCAGTCAGACAGCAGGAGGTAGGCAGCTCCTAGGCAGCAAGCAGGCAGCTCCTGGGCAGCTCCTAGCATTTCCCACGTTGGAGGAGGTCTTTTTATCCTCCTTTTCGGCCAGCATGACATTCCTGGGCACCCAGGTATGTCACGTATCACACGAACGGGCATGGACGGTGCAAGCCCGGGCTTGCCCGTTCCCTTCGGTGGTTGCCTCCCTCAAGGTGCCAGGCTGAAAGGCTGCTCGATGGCCGTTGAGCGGCTGCTTGTCTCTCATTGTCCCTGGACTGCAAGCCTTCGGGCAGGTGGGCAAACTTTGAGACAAGAGAGTTCTCACAGCAAACTTTGAGACAAAAGATTCCAAAACAGTCTCTTACACACCTTTATCTCACAATGAAATAGTACATTGTTATGATGAGACAAACTTACATATCACTCACTCCCAGAGAACATTGCCAAGCAGAGAACAACAAAATCCTGAAGTATGGACTCTAGATAGGGTTCACATCTATGCCAGGAGGGCAAATAGGTAAGGGGAAAATAGTGCTGATAGCTATTGAGAATCCAGTCTTGCTTCTTCTCTGAAACACGATTCTGTGGTTCAAACAGCAAACTATTTGATAGATCTCCCCATCCCTTGGTTATTACAGCATCCATTCACTGAATAACTACATAACTACTATGCAAATCTTATCTGCCTTTAACAGCTCAGTGTGGTTTTGTTCAGACAAGATATCAGTCAGTGTCCCTCTGCATAAGAGTTGGCTCCTCAGGAGTGGGAAGGATTTATAATGTAAATACTGTTCTCCTTATACCTCATCTGACTTTAAGTATTTGTAGTAAACCATAATAAATTAATTTCATTCAGTACGGGTACTGCTGTCTGATCTAGTCACTGTTCTGTTGTATTAGTTCTCTGTATTACAGAACCCAGTCACGAGCTCTTCTGCAGCTACATTCATCATTGTATAACTTCATGGAGTGTCTTTTTTGAATCAATTGCTAGTAAGCAGTATGCTGTACTTCTGCATTGCTGTTTTCTGTTCTTTAAAAAATATATATTATTTTTTGTCTTCATTCTGGACAACAAACTACTTGACAATATTGTGAGGAAGGCTGAAGGAGTGAACCATCTGTGTTATTTTTATCAGCTAAAATAAAATCAATCATTACTGTTACAAACACCTTCAGGTTTCTGTATCAGGTTCACCCTCACTCCTAATGAGCAAAAATATCTGATTTATTCTCTTTTTTTTTTTTCTCAGCTAAAAGTCATTGTCTGCAGCAGGGGCAGTAGAAGTGATACAGTGTATAATTCATGCTGAGTCTGAGTAAGTTTCATCCCTTGTGACGTTTTCCTAGGAGAAAATCAGCCTTCTTATATGTTTGTGAGGAAAGTTTTTCCCTAATTTTTACTTTAAAATAGTAGACAAAATTCTCTGCATTATTTCCTGTGTCCCTGTACGCAACTAACCTGTTCAAAGCTGATTAGTATTCACATTCTAAGTATCATGTATTGAGATAATTAGTTTTATTTAATTGTCAGTCTATCAAATGTACTGTCTTCAATAAATCAAGGAAATTAACTGCTCTGATTCAAAACAGCTATCATTTGCATTTGCCTCAGGACAGTGCTAACATATAGTGTAACATGCACATCATTCACTTTGTTACACTTCATCCAATATATACTGGTCTGAATGTAAAATTAAGTAATTATCAGTCATAATTATAATTGAAGGAAAAAGTTACAAACATTTTCTTCTCATTTGTCCTGGAAAGTGATGCATAAATTGAACTTCAATTGCCATGTCAGAAGTGGCCACATAATCTACAGTATAATATCGTTTTATAGCAGAGAATTTTGCTTAGCTCATATGTAGCTGATATATTTAAAAGAAAGAAGAAGAAAAAATATATATACAAAGGAGTACAATGGCCCCTGGAGACAAAACACCTCATTTTCAATTCAGTTGGCAAGACCACTAATTACGTTATCACATATTCAGCAGCATCCAGCAAAGTTATTTATTCATTCATCCTTTAAGACCTAGGATGTCTGATAGGTCACTGTCAATAAGCAATACCTTGAGAATCTCAGGCGATGATATAGAAAGAAAATTAGACATATAACTGATGGAAAAACAATCTCCCATATAGAAAATAAACCTGAGATTTGCCTCTTCTCTTGCTTCATGACTGACTGGAAGAAAAGTATTCCTCTGTGAACCAAACCAAACCAAACAAAACAATACAAAACAAAACCCCTATAGCATTCATGTGCATAAAAGAGAAAAAAGAAAAGAAAGAAAAAGATAATGGTTGACTTGCAAATCATAAAGAGTGAGATTATAAAGGATGAAGAAGATTCACATGTCAAACATGCCAAAAAAGAAGCTGCATCCCACAATCTGACACTTTACCATGTGTGTGTTGTGCTCAGCATCATCGTGAGGCAAACTGATGAAATTCTAGGTTAGTTTTCTTTTTTTATTATCATTGTATTCAACATTAAGTTAGAGCCTCTGTTTCTCACAGCATTATGAGAGAAAATGGGAAAAAAAGGAGGGAAGAAAAGCAAAAGTTAAGACTTGTAGTAGTATTTTGTTGTCTGTTTTGAGAACAGGAGCTTCACTAATGTACTGTTTTAACAAGAGAGGAACAAATTAAGATTCCAAGGGAAAATGGTATGGAAATACCTGCTTTCAGCTCAGCCAAACAATCAAATAAAAAAAGGATTGGGTACAAGTAAGACAGTAGCCAGCAGCAGAGTTCTCTTATATCTTCTCAGTTTCTTAGCGTGATCTTTTTATAACATATAATGTGGTGAGGAAGAGTTATGGGAGAAAATTAAATCACAGAAGGAACAAGGAAAAGGAACTGGACACAACTGGACAAAAAAAATAAAAAAGGACATAGGTATTTTGTGGAAAAAAAATAATACTGGAAGAAGGGAAGAGGGAGTAGGTCACAGGGAGACAGGAGCTTGGGATATGGGGTCATGTAGGGAAAGAAAATTGAGAGTGCTGAAAATATATTGAACTTCCTGGAAATGCAGAGATCAGGGTTATGTGAGGCTGATATACAAAGCTCAGGGGGAAGAAAAGGACAGGCAGTAAGATAGTTGAACTATAATCCCCCTCATGTCTGAGGGGATTAGAGCCAGAAGAGTAGACTCCATGGAAACTATATTGTAGAGCCTGGAATTTATGATATGTCTGAAATACATACAGGGGATAAAAGCTGAGACTGCACATCATCTGCATGATGCCAGCAAAGACTTGGAAGATCCAGTGACCACTCATTTCAATATAGGTAAGAACTTATAATTTCCTTTAACCACTTACTCTCTCAAGAGGTCAGAAGTCTGTTGGGCGGAAGTAATGAGTCTAATGTTAATAACCTGCAACTATGATGCTCTCTGACAATTTTTCTACCTTTCCCCTTTTCAAATGTAAAATCAGTTGTTACATTTAAATGTTAACATTAAGATAAAAGTAAGCTGGACTGAGGTTGTAGGACAGAGAGCTAGAAGTTCATTGACATAATATTTTCTGTATAAGCACACACTTCATACAACTCTTTTGCTTTCAATTTTAATCTAGCCTTTTGTTAGATTTCAGGATCTAGATCTTCAGCTGTTGTTAGCAGTTAAAGCTCTATTCATTTTAATTGTTCTTTGTGACTCATTGTCAGAAGCTGAAGGATGAAGTATTTAAATAGACCTGATTCTTCTTGTTTCTTTTCCAACCTCTTCTTCAAGTTTGCCAGAGCCTATTGCACTGTTCAAATAATCTTATGTTATTCTGCTGACTCAATCATCCAGAGTAAAGGAATAAGCAACAAAGAAGATTATTTTTAACAAGTAACTTTTCTGACAGGCCCAGGGGGAGTATTTCTAACCAGAGTTAAAACCCACTCTTGCTTTATGAAATTCAAAATAAGCTTTCCTCTGATGTTTAAAGATGTATAGTTTTGGACCATTATATTTATACCTTTTAATGTTGTAAAGGACCACAATGTAAGGCAACTATGTAAAGCAGACCACAGTGTATAGTGGAAGATTTCTTAATTGTATCCCAAACTATTTATTGAACTATGAAATATTTTTAGAAAATTATAAATTATTGAAATTGATTTAGAAAGACTGTGAAAAATACAAGTTTAGTAAGTAAATTACTTAAACGATTAAGTTACAAATATGCATTTTATTACTATGATGAGTTTATCTTTGCTTCGGTTTTTCCCTTTTTTCTATTAGATCATAAAATTGTTTACTGTCAGATAAATTCTTTCCAAGACAGGTATTTTGAAAATCTCATTAAAATATCTTCTTCTCTCTCAAGAGAAAAAAAATAATACCACACACAAATAGAAGCAAACAAACAAAGCAAAACCACCCACAACTTAACAAGGCATATTTTTCATGCCTTCATTAGCATTTTGGCAACTCCTTTCAATATTTTTTTTTCCCAAAATGTTTATGCTGGAACAGCATAAATAATGACCTCACCAAAAAAATCCTCAGAAACAACTTCTCTACAGAATTGCCACACTTAAATATAGTAAAATAATATCCCTTTTAATCACAGCACTATCTTAAAAGCTAATTTTCTACTGGTTATCTCAACAATATGTTCCTTCTCATTGTCACTGATTGAAGAATATTGTTTCCCACCTAATGAAAAGCGACCTCAGCCTCAGCCCAAACCCTTTCCCTTCCCTTTCCCTTCCCTTCCCTCCCCTCCCCAACCGGAGTTTGACTATATAAAATTAAATATTAATCAGATTATATTATTAAATTATAATTAATTATAATTGATTATAGAATTATATATTATTCCGATTGTAATTTGATTGTATTTATATAATTCACATTAATATCTTCTATATCTTCTTTTGAATTACATCTTCTATGTAATTCAAAGTCATCAGCTTAGCGGTCATATACCTACTGTTATTCACCACACTATCATTTTTTGCTATGTTACAAGTTATTGCTTTTTTTTTTTTCTTATATTCCTGGTAATCTTTATTATTATTATTTTAGTGCTGGAGTGTAAGAGGCTGTTTCTGAACTCTTTTCTCTCAAAGTTTTCTTGCCTGCCTCCTTCCTGAAGGCTTGCAGACCATGGGCAATGAGAGATAAGCAGCCAATAAACAGCTGATCAGCAGCTTTTCAGGCGGGCTCCTTGAGAGAGGCAGCCACCGAGAGATGTGCGTGCCCCTGTATGTCCATAGGTGCAGAGCCTGACATTTATTGAGGTGCCCAGGAACACCACGCTGGCAGGGAAAGAGGATAAAAAGGCTCGTCTAAGAAAGGAATGATACCTGGTGCCTTCCTGCTGCCTGAGACCTGAGGCCTTGCTGACCTGCTGCCTGAGCGCTGCTCCTGCTTCTCCCGATGCCTGCTGCCTGATGGCTTGATGTCCACCTGCCGCTGCTTCCCTTGCGCTCTGGCTCCCTCGCTCCCCCCACGGGCCTGAAGATATTCCCAAACCAGTAGAACGGCACGGGAGCTGTGGTGGTAACTATCTCTGCTTTTTACCCTTGCTTTTATTTCCTATCCTTTTACTATCTCCTGCCTTCCCATTCCCATCAGCCTCACCGACTAGAACTTGTATTAAACTGGTCGGACAACATTTGACCTCGTTTGTATCTTAATCTCACTCCAGGTATATCAAAGAATCTCCTCTTGTTCTGATAATTGGAGAGAGACATGGAAGCATTCCTGAGACTCAGAAACTGCAAAGACCAGGAATTTGAACTGATATTAACTTGATTAAATTCACCTATATGGTATCTCTGCAGAAGTCCAAATGACTGCACAGAATACAAGTATATATTCCAGTGTTTGAGCAGTGAGTTCAGACTTATCACTCCTCTCTACTCTCCCCCTCAGCATCCTCACTATGAATATAACTTAGTAATACCCTTCTTTCCTTATTATCTTAACAACTTTGTCTCTCAGTGCTAGTTCTGTCTAATATGACTAACAACAATCATAGGATCCTTAAGCAATTTCTTTAGCATCCATTAAATCTTACCATTAATGGTCTTATCAGCAATGCAGTATAAGTTAAATTTGCTAAGTAAAAAAGCTCGTTTTTCAAACAGATACTGATGTTGAGTCTTCATAACTGGTGACTGAAAAGCCGATGAACAGAGCTGAAAACAAAGCCTGTATTTTACTTTAGTTATGTGTTACTAATACTAATATTCTCAACAGAGCTGAGCAAATAGCTGCTTGTATTTCAGTGGATCTATCAGTGGAGTGAGCTATGTAATTGTAGCAAGAGTCAAATGCATGGTCTGCATCTACAAAATGCTTAAGTGTTATGTTAAATGGGGTAAAGTGCTACTGAGGCTTTTTTGATAGGAGCCTGCAGAAGGAAGTGGCCTGCAAAGTCCAAGACAGTTTTACAGATAGTCTGCCTTCAAGTGTGGAACTTTCCTCACTGCACAGCATACAAAGTCTTCTGACCTTTGTTCTATGCCTCAATGTGCCCCACACTGGCTTGCTACCACTTCTGTCCTTTATTGTTTATATTAGTCTCCTATTTTTCCATGTTATTGTCTGTGCAACTGAGGAATGATGAGAGATGGAGCAGCAACCCCGACGGAGATTACAGTGCCTGGATAGCCACATTGACTGCTAGACAGTGTAATCAGCTGCAGTAGTCAGTTCATCTCACTAGTCGTACTATCTTTAGCTGAAACTATGGTATAGGGGCTAAGCAGAAGCATGATGACTGAATTAAAAGTAAACAACCAAGACATTCTTGACTACAGTGAGGTTCTGACAGATGCTATAAATAAACTGAATTTATGCCCACTATCTCACAATGGTTCTGAAACTGCATCACAGACACCTATGTCTATGTGCCTACTGAAGTTCCATGACTTCTGAAGTTGAAATTCACCTTCATGGTCTCTTGTAGTGACCCAGCACAGGATCTGAAACAGCAGGAATCTAATTCCCAGGGTATAATTTCAGCCTATGCTGGGCATCTCTCTGCCAGACACACTGGTTGTAATAGTGCCGTTTGGAATTACTGAGGTGACATTGTCAAGGAAGTACTGTGGGTTATCCATCTAGCTCACGGTCTCCTGACATTACTTTCAAAAGTAGATCAATGAACAACATTAAAAGTGGACCATGAATAACATTGTCACAATTAGGATGGCCTGCTGTGCACTACCCAGTTTATGCACTGACAGCTGACTGCTGTTCCAAGCAGTGAGTTCCAGGCTCACTAATTAACTGCCTCTGTGGGGGAATGCAGAATGCCATTTCTCATCTAAAAATTTATACATTTCATCCAGACAGTACCATTGTGGAAGTTTCTGCCACTGTTTGATGGTAGGTCCTAAACTCTTCTTTCCCTCCTTGTTTTTCTTTCATCTTCTTTGCCTTCCTGAAGCAGAGTCTAGAGCCTGTTCTCACAGTATCAACATAGCATCCTCATTTCTTTGTTCACCCAAATTGGAGTTTCCTATTTCAATTGTGTGATAAAATCTCCTTACTGAGCTTTTTCTACACATAGGGAAAAACAAGGGTAAAGATTCTTTACAGTCAACGTTGTTTTTACTCTTCTTTCACTTATATAGACAGCATAATCAATATATAACTGTGCAATGGAAGCTTACACCATTTTACAATCTCCATGTCTTTAACAGAAAAGAGATTGTTATAGAAAAGATACATAGTTCAGCTTCGCTTCATATACAAACCTCTCATCTACTCCTATGCCACGATTTTTCAATGGGACGGCTTTATGATTAAAGATCTTCCCAAAGAGTATTAAATCAAAAGATCAGAAATCAGAAATGTAAAAAAAAAAAAAAAAAAAAGAAAAAAGAAAGAAAAAAAATAAAATTATTCATTTTAAAAGCCCCAAACCAAAAAAACTTCCACTTTGGAGACTTAGCAACTTTACAGTACTTACCTAATGAAACTATGATTACAGAGCACACCTTAACAACAAACCCTAAACACACACACTTTCAATACTATCTGCCTCCCAGACAAAAAAAATAAACAAAAGCCAGAAAGAAGATTTACATATACAAAGCTTGTCCTTTCTATCTCTTGCCTTTTGAAATTACTCAATTCACAGCTAGAGAATATTTCCATACAGACCACACTTGATTAAGGGGGCCAGCTCACGTTAGTCACAGTTCTTTCAAAAAATACTTTGATACAGGCCATCTGTCGGAGTCTAGTCAGACTATATGCACACGCAGGCTGAAGCATTAGGCAAAGTATCCAGAGAGAGATAAAGAACACAAAAACAGGCTGTGTTCTTACTTAGTTCCTCTAAGCTGCTAAAAAATGATTTGGCATCAATATAAGCAAAAGCAGGATGGCTTGCTCTCCACTGTTTTTCAGAGAAACCTTAAAAACTAGATCCTGGGCTGTTCTTCAATACATTCAATAAAATGGACCAGTTATAATCATTTTTTAACTGAAAACATACAGTCTTGATAAAAAAGACTGGAAATCTCCAGTTTATATCTTTTATTTTCTTATGAGCCAATAAAAGTTAAGAAGTCTGTGAACAGCTACAAGTTGCATAGTAACAACTTCCCTGCCTTCCTGTCACATATCTCCTATAGTTTAGAAGACAACTCTGTTTCAGTCCTCTTCCTTATTACATTGTGGAAGTTGTTCCCCTTATGTAAGGCTCTTTTGTTTTTTTGAAGTATTGCTGCAGACATTAGGATCTCTGAGGCAGCTTTCTGTTGCTTGTTGCAAGGTGTTTACAGGTCACATTGAGGTAATTGTGGTAAAACATCTCTTTTTCTCTCTTCCTGTCTTTTACAGACAAAGAGAAGGGCAGGTACTCTTCCTACAAGTCATGATCCAGATGGCAGTCTACAGGTTGGTGTAGACCTTATGCCAGCTTGTGTGTTATATCAAAAAGCCTGCTCATCTTGTTCTGCTGTAGACTTTTTGAAAAGGCATGCCATGCATGGCATCTTGAAGGGACTTGTACTTGGATTAGATTCTGGAATTTTCTGTGGTTAAGCTTCTTTAAGGTAGATTTGCAGAAGTTCATTTAGAGTCAACAGTGCATGGCTAGATGTCCAGAAGAGCAGTCAATGTGACAGATATGGCTGTTTTCAGGCTTTGGTATATAACAAGTAGAATGTCCACTGCAGTCTTAGTGAGGCCCTTCCAGCAAAACAATGCAAAACCTGACCAGGCAATTTGGCTTTGAAAGTACTGATGTACAAAGTATAAATGCAGACAGTAAACACATATTTCAGTCTCCAATGTTTCTGCAGGCAGCTTACGACTTCTCAGTTGGAATCAACCAAAGTGATCTTATCAAAACACCGGCTATATTCAGGTCATTTCTGAACAATGTATTGAGAGTTCAGCTTTGAAATGCCAGCTGAATAGGTTAGTTGTGAACATACATAAAGGCCATAGGGAAGGCTTCTGTTCTGTCTTAAATATTAAATGAGGCTCAAAATCTACTTTTTGTGAACATTTCTCAATCAGTGAAAATTCTGATGAGTACAATACTTTGGGAAGCAAACATGTAAATCATATGAATACACTGTCCATATTTTTCAAGTGAATATTGATGATTGCTCCCATATGTAACTGTTTCTGTATTAAAAGTTCATGGTTTTCCTTGCTTTTCCTCGCACCCCTGCCTTCCAGCTGCTAGTGCCGGCAGTGAAATGAACTAGCTGCTTGGTTGTCATTCTTGACTTTTTTTTTTTTAAATAAATTTAAAAAAAACTTAAAAATTCCTTTAAGATGCCTTTGTTACATTGAACAGCTGATGGAACAAAAAGGGAAATTGGTTGGAGAGAAAAAGTGACTTAAAAGTGGGCTGAGGAATTATGTATTAGCATGAGATGTATCAATGTTTTAAAAGTATTATCTCATTGAAAGTGTATAGCAATGATCAAACTTGAAGAGAAGGGAAAAAAAGCCATCTTAGCAACAGCTGTAGCTTGGATAGTCAGAAGGACTTAGAGAATCATCAAGATTTATAAAGGTTACAAATCCTTTAAATAAATAGTGGATATACCTTGTCAGCTGTGTAAATATCTCCACTTTTTCTCATAGGTAAAATATTGATTTATATACCTTGCATCTCAGCCAAATGAAGTGTCATGTACTATCATTATTATTTTCCTCAGGCATATATTGATACACTTCTCTGTTTAAGGAGGACCACAAAGGACCTATTGAACTTGACACAATTGGATGGCATGAGATAATTAAACACTTCTTCAGCATTTTTAGCAGCACTAGAACTGTAGTAAGCCTGATTCAGAAGGAACACTTTGTTTAAACAGTCTACTATCCACTGCATCACCTCAGATACAAAAGTAAAGTTTCAACCTCTCAATCGTGTTTCAAAAGCATGTAAATACATCCTGGCCAAGAATACAGAGAGACCAGTGCAAATTCCTGTCCTTATTTTATGCCCAAAAGAGAATACTAAGAATTCCTGGTGCTGAAACAAAATATAGTCCACTGTACTCATGATATATTCCCACACAAAGAGCGCCTATGGTGTTGCTCTTCTTATTTCTTTCCCATACAATGTTAAATCTTGTGTGCACATATGCACTCATTTATCATTTCTAATCACCATCTTGGTGACTTTCCTGAGCTCCCATAGCAACTGTTTTCTCAAGACTAAGCTTACAATGTGTTCAGGTAAGAATGATCTGATTCAGAGAGTTCAGGTAGTTTCATGAATTCTGTGCAATGCTATATATATTTCTTGATATTAGTCAGAGTCACAGAGTGATTTGCCTTATTAAGATATCTCATATGGCAAGACAAACTTCAATACTTTACAATAGAAATGCACTGGTAATTTGCTATTGTTTAGGCAACTCACTTCTTGTCCGAATGACTTTTTGCAGAAGTATTAAAATAGCATCATATTTCAGGCACCAGCATCAAAACCTCAGCAATCTCTAACATTCTTTAGACTTAGAATCATTCTTTATGGATCATAAAGTCAACAAATCTTAGAACCACCTTCAGGTTCTAAAACTTTCATTACATTTTATTCTACTGATAAGATTGATCAGTCAAGATCAACACACCACAACTACATATTTAAAGGCTACATAGACTTTAAACAAATAATCAAAATCCATTTTCTTTCTCAGAAAGATCCAGACAGATCAGGTGAGAAACAATCTGAACATTGATGGTCCTGATTTTGGTTGGCATACAGTTAATTGTCTTCATTGTATGTTGTATGGTTCTATGTTTTAAATTTATGATGAAAATAGTGTTATAGTTGTTGAAGAAGAGTGTTTCAATAGAGCCAAGGACTGTTCTGCTTTTCATGCTGCCCTGCCAGTAAGGAGGTTGGGTGCCCAAGAAGCTGTGAGGGGACACAGCCCAGACAGCTGACACAAAGTGACCAAAGGGGTCCATACTATATGGTGCCATGCTCAGTAATAATATTGAGGAGAAAGGAGGAGGAGGGAACATTCATGGTGTTTGTCTTCCCAAGTAATCATTAAGCGTGACAGAGCTCTTTTTCCCGGAAATGGCTGCTACTGGGAAGTAGTAGATTATTTTCTTCTTTTCCTTCTCTTGTACATGCAGCTCTTGCTTTACCTATTAAACTATCTCAACCCACAAGTATTCTTATGTTTACCTTTCCATTTCTCTTCCACGTTCTGCTGAGGGAAGTGAGTAGGCAGGTATGTGGGGCTTAGTTTCCTCCAGGGTTAAAACAACATCAAATTCGAGTATTACACAAAAATAAGAGCAAAGCTAAAATTTATTTCTGTTTTAAGATAGTCTCCTCTCTTGTAGGAGTAAAACTGATAAACTGATAGGGTAAAATAGTCAGAAGGCAAACTAGTTGATAATTCTACCAATAAAAATTATTGTAGTGGTGGAAGCAGCCAGTGAAAAAAATTAATGAAAATTTCTCATTCACCAGAAATCCCCATTTGAGACTATTACATTTGAGAGATTCTTAGTAAATTGCATAAATGAGATTAACTTCAAAAACAGGGGAACACAGATAAAAATAAACCCTCCTTCCATTGGCCTTCATAATAAACATATATGGAAACCTAAGTCTGTGATACATAAAAATGACCTTATCTTCTTCCTTATTTCTGTTGGGAAGGATCAACATAGCAGAATAGCCCATTCAGAGAAAGTACTTGTGGATCATAAATGTCCTTGGAGTTATTCAGATTCATGACAGTTCAAGATATAGTCCTGTGCAGTGTTCATTTAAAAAGCACTCTAATTATGTATATTCTCCTGATATTCCTTTGTAACAGTCATTTCAGAATACTAAGAAATTATGCAATCATAGAGAGGTGTCAGGTATATTCTTAAAAAGGAACATGTTTATATACAAACAGAAGAGTTTTGTAACAAGGATCTAAAAATAACTAGAAACCAACCGTCTAAATGAATAGTCCAGGAATTAATAAGAAGCAGACCAAATCATCTGCTTTTAGTCATATAAAGAGGACAGAATTGGCAAGAAGTGATAGAAGGTGATGTCACTGCAAAAGAAGCATCATCTATATACTCTGTTACTCTTGGGCTGTAGTCTGCTGTTTCTGTCTGTACTTTTTTTTTTCTCTTTTGAAGAGTAGCAACTTCTCTGATGAAAGATGTGAAAAAAATATTTTCTTTCTTTGTTTTATCTTACTAATTCAGTATCAGGTATGTGCTGTGAAAACAAACCAACCTGTAATTAAAAGTATATGTTCATTGTAACTCAGATAGAGGTAATTAAATCCAACTGAAATTATGTAACTAATGTTACGTAGAAACCACAAGAACAATATCTTCTCAGAAAAGTTATAGACAGAACACATTGGGACAGCTTTAAAATTCATAATAATCCTTTCCATATACAGTTTTGTTTCCATGGCATCCTAACAGGAAAAAGTTTGCATTATGCAAGCACGGTGAAAACATCCTTGAATGCACTGAAAACAATAATGCCCATATAATCAATGTTATTATAATCCAAATTATGAGTATGAGTAACAGCTTCTCTGCATCTCACTGGAGTGCATGCTCGGTTTCTTTGCAGTGAAAAAAATATGCTGTAAAGAGAAGAACCTACAATAACTGGGCAAATTTAAGATTTAAAGTTTAGTCTTCAAAAAAATCTAATGACCTTTGGGAAATATTGCAAGACTGATCTCTTTCTGCAGGCATTTCCTTATTCATTAATCTATTTTAATTATGGTCCATGGGCAAAAGTACAAAAATTGGCCTTGATCCACAGCAGTACTCACTGTTGTCACTTTGGGAGGTTCAAAGGAATATCAAGGATAGTAACTGTAGCAACTATTTAGTTATTATTATTTCTTCAGTACCCTGTGGTTATGGCATCATTAAGTGAATGTGCTCATTGTTAGCTTACTATTTCTGCTCTTCATTCTCTCAGTCTCTCTTTCTCTCTCCTTTATGAACTTTGCCTCTTAGGAAATCATCTTTTCCCACCCTACGTTAGACATTATAACTCTGTTGGTGAAAACTTTATTACTAAACTGATCTGCACCAGAATTAATACTGATAATGAAGTGCCATTGAACGGTCTAATCCTTCCTTAGAAAAAACAGGAGGTAAAAATTCACTTCTCACTGCAGTATTTTGTAAGGCTTTGTACAAGCGAAAGTAGACACTGTCATGTTGTTATATTGTACATAATTTATTTTATATGGAATGAGTTACTTATTGTCCCTTATGGATAGAAACAAAGTCTTTTACATAAATGGAAAATCTAAATGTATGCAGTGCCCAAGTAAATATGTCACATATTTACATATTATTAACAATAAATTTCTCAATTCTATTTATAAAAGTTTAATTTTATTAAAAATCTAAATAAATTTCATTTAATAAGAATTTATTAATAATTTATCTATAATACTTAAGCTTTTCAGATACTCTTAAGAGGTATTTAGCAACTTATTTCAAGCTGCACTCCTGTATCTAATTCTTTATTCTTTAGTTGATATTCCCAGTTTATTTTACATTAGCTCAATTTCATTCTTTTTCTTGAAATTACATTTTGGTACGCACCTGCTACCTTTTTTTATCTTTCTCATAGCTTGTGATCATATTTCTTGACCAAAATTTTGGCTTACTACACCATTTTCTTTGCGGGTCAGGTAGTAAACTACTTTAACCTTCAGTGTTAAATTTATTTATTTATTTATTTATTTGGAGGGTGATCATTTAAATCACACTTCTTATTGATATCTTTTAATTAAATCTTTGCAGTCTCAGTTCTAGTAAAAGATATAAATGAGATATCAAAAGCTGATTTCTACTTGTGAGTAATAATAAATTATCTTTATTCAATTAATTAAGAAATTGAAAACTCTTATTTCTATTCCCCTGTGTTATTTTTTCCTAGGAGTTAATAAGAAGATAATAACCAAGATTTAACATTGGAAATACTGCTATGAAAGTAACATATTTTGGATGGGTAGCACAGTGAACTCATTGTGTTGACTGCTTGAGGGTACCTGTCAGTATCATCTATGAAAAGGCTTCCTCTAGGAACATTTCTGTGCTTATATAGCTGAATTAACTTGCATGGCATTTTGGAACTAAATGAGTGGTTTTTCTTCTGTATCATTTTGTAATAAATCTAAAAAGAGACATAACCCTTCCTCCTCAACACTCTCCCTTATAAAGTAGGAAAAAATCAAGAGGGAACGGCCTGAAAAATTTTCGTTTGCTTGTTTTGCATACAAACTGTTGTCTTTAGAAACAGAAGTCAAAGAATATAGGAACGTTCCAGCACTCCAATGCTTTTCTACTCAAAATTTTGTAAAGTTGTTACGTGTGCACATTTATTCATGAATGTTCATCAGTCACTTTCCAAAATGAATTATTTTGGTAAGGTTGAAGAAGAAAAAGACAAAAATCCAGGAACATGTAACTTTTCAAAATACAATCTTCTTCAAGATTGCTATGGTGACAATGATCTGAAAGAAAAATGAATGAATTTGAATAAACATCTTTGTAAATTGTTATGTCTTTCTGACTTGTATTTTTTCATGTTCCCCACAGGAAAGTTAAGAAAACAACAGTAAGTCATAAATAAGACATTAATAGACCTCTGCGACAATCTCCTTTTTTTCACTCTATTGCTGTGCTCCAGCCTGGTAATACACTTTTTCTCCTGCAGTATTCTGCCGTAAACAATCTGAAATAGAAAAGAAATATTGAACATGAAATGTGTTAAAGGTATGTGAATGTAGGAGCACAAAATGTTATAAACTCGGGGTTATGTTTGTTTCTGTGCCTTTCTACCAAGACAAGCGTGTATCAAAATAGTCATTCAGCCACGTTGTGGTACTCTGCTAAAGATATTTCAAATTGATTTTTAAAGTCCTGTTCTATAGATCCGAAGGCAAATTAAGTTTTAGAACCACATATCTAAACTTTACATCTTATTTAGTTTCCTTGCTGCTTGATTTGTGTCTTACTTTTATTTAACTTAGGTTAAGATCTAGGTAGAAATGTATATCCTTTGTAACTTCCTTTTAGTGAAGGGCTGTAATTTTATGGCTCCAGCTTTTGTATCATACATTTCATGTATTTTCATGAATCACTCTGCAAAGATCACTTTAAATTCTGTTTCTGTCTTTCCAGATAGTATTCCTTGTCATAGAATCATAAAATCATAGGAACCATGGAATGGCTTGGGTTGGAAGGGTCCTTAAAGATCATCTAGTTCCAACCTCCCTGCCACTGGGAAGGGTTGCCGCTCACTAGATCAGGCACTTGATCAGGTTGCCCAGGGCCCCATCCAACCTGGCCTTCAGCACCTCCAGGGATGGGGCATCCACAACCTCTCTGGGCAGCCTGTTCCAGTGCCTCAGCACTCTCTGAGTGAAAATTTTCCCCCTATCATCTAATCTAAATCTCCCCTCTTTTTCCTTAAAACCATTTCCCCTTGTCCTATCACTATCAGACTCCTTAAAAAGTTGACCTTCCTCCTGCTTGTAAGCTCCCTTCAAGCATTGGAAGGCCTCAATAAGGTCACTCTGGAGCCTTCTCCAGACTGAACCAACCCAGCTGTCTCAGCCTATCTTTGTAGGACAGGTGCT
Organism: Penelope pileata; assembly: GCA_013396635.1. Classification (NCBI taxonomy): domain Eukaryota; kingdom Metazoa; phylum Chordata; class Aves; order Galliformes; family Cracidae; genus Penelope; species Penelope pileata. Next base: position 40,085 of record WBMW01002616.1, read on the forward strand.
CCAGCCTTCTGATAATCTTTCATGGTTCTCCTTTGAACATGCTCCAACAGTCTTTCTTGTGCTAGGAGCTCCAGGCCTGGATGCACTACTCCAGATGGGACCTCACAAGGGTGGAGTAGCGGAAGACAATCCTCTCTCTCTCCCTGCTGGCCATCTCTCTTTTGAAGCAGCCCAGGATACAGCTGTCAAGAAGAAAAGCAAAATCTATATTTTTATCTTTACATTTTTTATGGGGTTTATGTGTTCTATTTATTTTATTGGGGATCAAGACCCAGCTACTAGTTTGCATTTTGTCAATAACTTGCATGAGCAAATATTTTTTACTTCTACAATTTTATAATTAAGTTTATTCAGTGACAACATTTCAGTAAAAATAAATATGAGGTAAAAATACTGTTTTTCAGTAGCTTTTAAACCGTAGGTTTTCTAATGCTATTACTCAGTCTGAAACGTCAACCATTCTATGAAGAAAATTGTAATTATACAGGACATACACTATTATTGAACTTGAATGAAGGTATCATAAATTCACAGTATCATGAATTAAAGACATCAGTCTTTCTGACTTTCCTACACTGAAAGTATCAATTTAACATCAATAAGGATTGAAATGCTTCCTGATTTTTTGGTTTTTACTCTTGAAAACATGCAGAAATATTACTTTTTAATTTCTCAATTCCTTTTCCTGTTAGAGTTTGCCTGAAAATAGTGATATTGATATGATTCTGTTGGCCCTGACCTGTCACAACTCCTTTCCTGATGAATGTGTAGAAGCAACATGAATGATACAGATGTCATCATCAACATTATTTACTGCAAGAGATATCTGTTTAAATTCATTATCCTGCACTGCAGCTCTCAGATCATATGAGTTTCCTAATTTTTTTAATTCTGTTTTTTGGACTATGGGAAAACATTCCAAAATTACACAGCAGTTCATGAAAATGCTTTTCTGTCTTGTCAGGAACATGGAAACAAGAAATCAAATGTCCTTAAATTTCTTCCTATTAACTATGAGGAATGCTAAGATTTCCTGGAAGCATTCCATCATATGAAATGCAAGCAGTTTTTGCTGTACTTACATTTTGTTTACTACTTCTTCTACTCAGATCCTGCTAATGCTCTCATTTTAATAATAACAAGATTTTGATGCCTGCTCAGTGAATTCACTCTTCCTTTGCCTAATCTGTACATGAGAGATGAAAGGGATTTATTTGAAATGACAAGGAAGAGAACATAATATTCTATACATAAGGATTAAAGAAAAGTGTTCCATTTGGGGAAGAAGAAAAGCAATTTTACTGTTCCAGTATATGTATACGTCTGCATATTTATTTAAGATCAGTGACTTAATGTGCTCCCTGTATTTAGTCAAATCATTATTTTACAGGAAAACGGATAGCCTATTATGAAAAAAGTTTAGGATTGTGACAAATAACATTCTCTTAGAATATATGAAAAACAGTCTAATTGGACTGAAGAAAATTTTGTAACAGACTTATGTAATAGACTATGTCCTTGAAAGATTCAACCACTATTGGAAGCAGAATCTAACAAGTCTTTAAACTCATACTTTTCTTAGCATTTTTCATCAGAGCCTATAATTCAGGAGACTACTGTCGTGAACTATCATAGAATTCTCCTAGTTGTTCATCAGTCCATCAAAATTGCTATGTGTCTTTAATAACATTATGACTTGGGTCACTTAGATCTCACTTTAGAGCAAAGACTCAATTTTCATCTCTTGAAAAACTATCTACAATGTATAGAATGTTTTTTCAAGTTTTTCTTTTGCACAAGTTATTTTCTCGAAAGGATATTTTCTAGAGGCAGTTGATAAAGCATTATATTCAATTTCAATGCTGTCTTGCAAAAGCAAGAGTATTTCTTTAGGGACAAAAAAAAATAAAATAACCTACCTTGTTTCAAAAAAACCTCTTTAAATATTCTGCTACTTCACTTCATATTGCCATAAATTTTGTCACTATCATTATCACATAACTGAATATAACCATATAATGTAACAAAGGTTAAGTACCAAGACTAATTAAGCAAACAAGACAGGGAGAAACTACTGTACAACACAAAAAACTGGCAAAATCAGAACTATGTTCTTAATCTTCATAGGCAGTTAATCTGATTTACTACAACTATCAGTTCAGTCTTCCGTTGTCTTGTTATATTGAAATATTATGTATGACAGAAGATGAAATTGCTGAAATTTTTAAGAAAATATTGATATTAATCATATTAAAATACTATTAATAATATTTTATTAATTATCATAATAATTGTTATATTATTAATAATAATATTAATGGTATTGAAATTATTTAAAGTTCCAACAGAGCCAACAAACTAATCAATAACTATTGTTCAGTGATTCTGTCAGCTGGACTAACAAAGACATGGTCCATATTCTAAGATAACATATAGAGGGAAGAGATAAATGTGTTTTGGCTGAAGGTAATATCAGTCTTGGCTATTCTTTCAGGTACTGTCAAGCTCATTCTTATCTTTGCTTCATACTCAGTTTTTAAATAGCTGGTGTTAATATATTCTAGTTCTTCTCACTGAAATTTCCCATGACCTTAAAGTGGGTTATGATTTTACTCACTGTCACTCTTCAAAGAAAGTGCAATTTACTCTTCACATGTACAGCACAGAGTGCTTGTCAGAGCCTTGTTGTAAATGATGTTTCATATTTCTTCCATTTCACTTGGAAATATAACAAAAAAATGTGAAAATAAACAAAAGTCAGCTTTTCACTTGAAAGCAAGCCTGAGGAATCTTAAGAGAAAAAGGCTTTATTTGGTCTTCTACCATGTTTCTATTGTCTAACTTTCCATGGTAGCAGAGATAAATTAGTAGCATTCTGAGCAAAAGAAAATTCCCTCATATTAACCTTAATTCGGTCTTTATTCAACAAATGTGAAGACTGGAATCTGGGTGGCAAAACAGCTACTCCACATGACTTAAGATATTTCTCCGCACAAGAAAGTTTCTCTTTTGCTCTTTAAACAGTTATTTATTTGTTTTTGTCCCCACATAGACCAATATATGTGGAATAAAGGAGATTGATGCTTTCTTAAGAATGAGAAATTGAGTTCAAATTCAAATTCCGTTAGCATTTGGACTAATATGTCCAATGAATTATAAACTTGGAGTCCTGCCATAATAACTTGACATAGTAAATGTACTGTATTTCATGAGTCTACTTCTGTATTTCGCTGTGTATCTAGCAGTAATTTATATCTGAAGTACAAGTAACATATATCTAAATACTGAATATTACAATAACAATAATATAGTCCCAGGAACAGATTGAATAAATAAGTGATACTATCAGTTGGTTATACAGCTAAGTATTCTTGTTATTGACACAAAACTGTTTGAAGATGAATGGTTAATATGTTTTTTAGCTTTTATGACAATCCACTATATTAAAAAATATAGCCTCCAAAACTTTATTTTTTGTACAGAAAAGTCGACGGGACTTAGCAATGTACACCCAACAAAGCTTGCTTCATGGTATATGACGAGTACAGCATTAGAATGATAGTCACTGCCTATATCCTCTGGGATTCATTATCATGTTCACAAAGTCTTTCTTCAGAAAGATCATAACAATATGAGATGGCTATAAAGGATCTTACTCCATGCATTTTGTGTAAGCAAAAGAAATATAAATCTCCTTTGGAAATGGGACTTTACTCTGATCCATGTGGGTAAAGATCTCAGTGGCATGTTTGTATTTCTCTTCCATCTTCCATAATAGATATTGTTTTGACTTTTTGCCAAATGAATTTGAAAAATTCTTGTGCATAGTTTAATTTCTTATTAGAGTAGACCTTTTGCAATGGCTAGAAGTTAGACAGCCTATTTCCTTAATGACAGAAATCCATGGCTGATCAACCATTTCAGAATTTGAGACTTGAACAAAAACTTGCACGGCAATGATCACTTAAGATTCCACAGTCATTTCAATTTATTAGTTTTTCACTTTTCATTCTTTCCACTTAGAAACTGACTTGCCAGTTTAAGTAGACACTAGTGCACACCAATTCTTGGATTGAATGAGCAATCTGCATAATCATTTTGATATAAGCTTGATATAAGGAACACAAGGCTACTTTCAAAACCAAAAAAGAGATAATGCCACAGTGATGCTTTAAGCAGCAAGAACAAGCACTAGCCCAGACTGTGAGTCTGAATATCCTCAAAATTACTAATGACCCAGGGGAAAAAAAAGGGAAAAAACTAGAAGAATTAGAGTTTCTTTTTCAGCACAAAAATATCTGTGTAGTTCTCCACATATCTTTTTAATTCTCACTTTTTTAGTGGACTTTCTTCTTAGGAGTAAAAAGCTGTGTACCTTTTTATTCTAGGAAAGGAAAAAGATCTTGAAAATATTTATTTTTTCAGGGATTTGCTAAAGCTGAGGATATGAATCCTTCCTTTCTTCTCCCTTCCCCTTTGTTACCTGCTCCCCTTTTATTTTTTTGTGAAAATAGTGGAACAGAAAGTGAGTTTCCAGAGTCCAGCAGAGCTGTTTTAGAAGAGCACAGTTAGCATCTGTAGATGACCAGCTAAGAGATAAATAAAGTAATCTGAAATAAGAAATTAAAAACCATAGGGATAACACTGTGTAGGTCTCTTTCCTACATAAAAAGAAATAGTTACATCCAGTGGGCTTTCCTGGTAGGAGGGACAAGGGAAATGTTTTAACAACATAAAGTATCTTGATTTCTATGTGGTTGCTGAAATTTAGCAGGGATGTCCGTCTCTTACCACTTACAGGTCTCACCTTCTCTCTTCTATATGTTTCTTTAAATAGGCAGAACATTTCTATTGCTGTGAGAAACAAGTAAATATTAGCAGCTTTATGCTGATTTTCTGCTATGCTTATCCGTGTTAAGAAAAGAGCAATCCAATAGAAACAAATGTTTTCCAGGTGAATTTTCCAGGTGCGGAAAATCTTGTGATCCATTATTAGTGGGGTCTGCCATTGCTACTATATTACTCTCACATCTTCCTTTCCTCTTCCTCACACAGTCTCAGCATACAGTCAGGAAAGGACTTTTCAAATCAAGTAAAATTCACTGCGCTGATAGGCTCTGTGTATACTGACAACATATCCCAGTATGTCCCGCATGCAAATGATTTCTTGGTTTTAAAAATTTGAATTTAGATCTGTAAATAGAGAATTCATTATCTTCTGTTTGTACAGCATTCTGCAAACATAATACAAAGAACTGAACATGTATCGAATATTAATTGTTACAATTAGAATGAGATGGAGACAGAGAAGCATCAGAGACAACTAGAAATGCCCTGCCCTAAGCTTTCAATGTTAGCAAACTAATATTGTATGAAAAGTCCTTTGCTTTTTATACAAGTTGTAAACGTTCTTGTTTCTAATGACCCCATAACATTTTATCATAAAAATAAAACGGAAATGTAAGCTGAAGGAAAGAGAGTATTCTCTTTTTAAAAGGTTGGTCGTTGATTCCATCTCAACTGAGTTCTAGTGCTCCTTTCTCCATGAATATCTGAGGCCTTAAATGGACACATTTAAGAATGGATATGCAATACTCATCAATCATGAAAAGCTGGCTGCTCTTTAAAACCTATATAGTATTTCTCAAAATAACTTATTGCTGCCCATGTAGTAGTGCTAAAGACTTTGCTCTAGTTCCAAAGCTGTGTTTCTTTAGGGGATTCTAAAATGCAGTGTCAGCTCTCTGATGAGAACTGGGAAACTGTTGGTGAAGAAACAGAAAAATAACTATATGGAAGGCCATGTTACAGTGTTGCAGGAGGACAGAAATCTCTGCTTAGAATTAGGCAGAAAGTAATCTTTAGGTCAGATCTATTGCAGGACCTATGAACCTGTACTACATAGCATATGTGGGAAGAAAAATTTACTTCATAATTTATGTACTAAAGTTGAGTAACGTTTGAATTGAATTCTTAGGATCTTTAAATGAGTCTGTAAGACATTACAAGGTTAAGTTTCAGGACCTCAGTCACAAAGTATGGCTTAAAAATTGTCATTAAGAGTCAGCAATATTAACATAATACATGCGTTGCAGAGAACTAGACTGACATTCTCAACAGTGTAACATTTTGTACCTGCAAAGCTGAAAATATTATTATTATTCCATACTTCACTGATGACACAATCATATGTTTTTCTAGGGAGTTACATAGTCCTCAAATATTCAAAGTCTGATGTTCTTGGAATTAAGATTTAAATCTTCTGCTTTCAATATAGTTAAGATAGTGTGTGCTTATCTAGTTGCTGCCAAGGCACAATATTCTAAAGAAATTTTATAAAGACTTGAAAAAACAATACACCATCACCATGCTATTATTCATTTTAAAAATGACTGCATTTATGCTGAAGTATGAATGATCCAGCTTATTGCAGGTGGCAACTTAGAGATACAGGGAAATAAATGGGTTTAATTATAATTATGCATAATAATATGCAGACTACTACCTTAAAACACAATTCTCTCATTGTGCAAGTGAAGGGCAGAACACCTTTGTATCTTTTTAGACAGACTTTATCTTGAACAGGCCCTTTGAGAGATATTTGATAAATATATAAATAAATACTGGACTTGTGCATTGTGGCATTGTGGACATTACAGTCTTTTTTCCTTACTAAAATTTATGCTGTAGCATAGTGTCCTTGAGAACAAGACATAACAGAAAGGGTAATTTGTTTAGTCCCAGAGGTGACTTTTCAAACACTATTAAAAAAACCTGCTGTAGGGATAAGGTAGCATAATGAGGCAGGGAAGCCAAATGAATCTTAGCCTGCATTCTATAGAATGTTTGATTTAGAAAGTGACAGTTCACCTTTGCTGTCAAAAATTCTTCTCATGTGAAAACAGTGTATTGAATTTCTGAATCTTTTATTTCTCACACCTGAATGCAAAAGCATTAACAGCTTTTTCACGACAAAACAATTTCTTTTGGGAAAGATGAAATATATCTATCATTGATATTCTAGTGGTTCTAATGGCTGATCTGAATTCAAACCCATGTGTTAGCTTATTGAGTATATAAAACCACAGAAGGAGATAGTGTGTCCCCACACAGCACCCATTATTTAATAATATTTTTGAAGTAAAAAGTAAATTTTGATATTAGTTACTTGAGGCTACATGGGGCTGCTAAATGAGGGACTATGTCTGCTTAAAGTTCAGGAAATTCCAGTAGAACCTTTTTATGACCACTTTTCTGTACGGTTAGTTTATTCAAGATCACAGATCATGTTAGGCTAGGAAATAAGGTTGTCCCTTGATGTACAAGGTATAGCTATAATGTGGAGAATCTGGGATATCTTTACAATGGCTATGGCTAAAACTTGTTTGGCAGCACACTTCCTGAAATGTTCCAGGCTTAGAGGGAATCAGAAATGATAACCACTTTGTGGAAGGTGATGAATCTCACCAATCAAGGTCCACTGGAATGAAAAAAAGGTAGTACCTCACTGAATCAATACCTCCCATATGCTGTCTATGATTGCATATGATACATCTGATTGTCAGTGAGTAGGATAAGTTTTCATGTATAAATAGTAGCAGTGATCTCAGACAAACGTAAAGCAGAATATACTTTTTGAAAAAATCCTGTAGAATCCCCAAGAAACTATGCATGAAATCTCAATGTTTATCCCTCAGACAGTTGCACCTTCAAACAAAGATTCAATAGCTATAAAGCTTGATAAAACATAACTGTTGAAGGGCACATAACAAGAAGGCTGAAATGTATAAACCATCACATATGAAGAAGAAAAAGAAATGCTTTTTAGCAACCATACACAGAAACCTTTACACAGTGTCATAATGGCAAATTAAAAAAATCTTGGCCAGACTTTCATTTTAATTTAATAATTGCTAATGTATTTTACTCTTGCTCCAGTTTTTCTCATGTATTTTCACCTACATGAGCTGAAAGATAGCCATTGCAAGATTACTTACTTTCTCTTTTTGAAAGTAAAAACAGTCCTCCTGGAAATCTGGTCTTCCAGTTGTTAAAGCACAGAGATCTCCATCTGCAGATACGACTCAGTGGAACAATCTCCATTTAGTTTGTCCTTCCAAAGTCAAGTGTTATTATTCCATTATTCTCTCACCTGATTAATTCTTAACTATGAACATAATTACACTCTCCAGAAGGTAAATCACTCTTATAAATCAGTTGCTGCTGACAGTTCACTCGTCTGCACTCTAGCACACTGTAGGAAAGTCAGACTGAGATTGTAGATGCAGACTATTGTTAAAATAGGTTTTGCAGAAATTCTACTCGTTAATGAATTACAGGTAACATGATCCTGCAACAAAAGCAAAAGCAAAACAAACAAACAAAAAAACAGATATGGCAGATTAAGATAAATCCCTCAGATACTGAAGAAACCTTTTCTATCACTCTAACGAATAAAGATAGTAGTCCCTTAGTATACACTGGTCCTTCTGCTAAATGAAGTGAAGAAATCATTTCACACTTATGAGCTCTAATCTACTATTACTTTATCAAAGATGGGCATGGAACTAGGATTCGCTTGAAACAACACACCCCATGAAAATACTCTGCAGTCCGTACCTCTTATGTTCCGTCTCCACACATATAATTTTAGCGAAGTCAATTTTTTCTGTTTCTAGCTAGTGATAAATATACCTTAACATGTAAATTTTAATTACATTGTGTGACTTCAGCTCCCAATGGTAAGAACGGACACCAAGGAATTCTCCTTCACATGCAGGAAAGTTGAACTTAATATGCTTTTTTCCAGTATGTGTCACATTTTTTCAAATAGCTATAGATTAGAGCTCAAGTTTTGGCTTAAGGACACAGATTTTCTGAAACATCCAAGACATGTAGAAAACCTACCTCTTGTACCAGGAGTCATAGCTTCTAATGCTTAATCTTGGATGGTGGAAGACATCTGTCATACGTATGAATTCTGACAAATGTCTTTGCAAGTCACAGAGGAACAAACCAATTTGACAGATACTGAATTTATTCTGGCCCTGAAGTGATTTTATTTTTTATTTCACAGGGGAATGTGTACTGACCTTTTCTGAACAAACTTACATATTTGCTTCTGCAGTATCATTGTGTTCCACTGAGAGATTCTGATAAACACAATATATTTAGCCTTTGCCAAATAAATCCTCTAACCTACTGATGACTCAACTTCTTTATTTCAGAAAGGATTTAAAAAAAAAATTTGTGATAAATCTTTTGTATCTTAGCATTTGATTTATTTTTCACTTTATCTTTTTCTGTCTTTAGAAAGCTAAATAATAGGCTTTAACATTTCTTTTGGTACAGAAGACATTACTATCATGAATGCTATTATTATTTTCTGATTCCCTTTTCTGGTCCCTTTGTCTTCCTTTGGTTTCGCAGGTGAAATGAAAAATTACCATGAGATAATTAAATGTTTGAAAAATATATTTCCAAATAACTGGGCCAGAATTTCTCCTGAAATCAATGACACTACATCAGAGAGGAATTTATTATCTTACATTTATTCTTAATGCATAAGTCCACTATCTCGAAACCATACTTTGAAAAGGAAGTGTAAAATAAATGTGCCACCTTTTTGGTTAAGTCCAGCAAGCTATAACATGTATAGCTTAGAGACAGACTTCAGATGAAGTATATATGCGTAATAGGCTAAAGATTTATTTTTTTTTAAAGGAAGAAATTGTGTACAAGAAACACATTTTAAAAAATTATGTTTACCAGATATATTTTTAAGTTTCTATCTTTTTGTAACGTATTTGCATAGCTCTCTACAAGCTCCTGTAACTATTGGATGAAAGTTTATGAAAAAAGAATGAAAAATCATCTGCTATCTGTATAGGATTAGTTCCCACCAACTTTAATGCATACTGGAGGATGGTACTTTCCTTAAGTTCTTTCTGCAACTTCCTGCCATACTTGGCTCTGAGCTGCACACTTCTGAAGCCAAACTGTCTAGGTTGTAACTGATCTAATTCAGAATTACCTTGAATAGTTTTACATAGTACTAGTTATTTCTTCACTTTAGTGTTAGTGTATTTTTAGCTTATGTATGAATTTACTTACTTATACATTTAGTAATAACTTGCTATTAAGGTCACTATTGTACAGAACAGCTCTGCATAACATAACTTGAAGGAATTGTGGATGTGTAATCCTCCAAATCTTTATATTATAATGCCCTTCATCTTTGATTCTGATCCTATTTCATTTCTGAAATCTCCCATTATACCCAAAAGCAGGAAGAAAATTTGTGATTAATCTTCCCTAAAATCCTCAAGTAAGGTATCAAGCATCCACATCATATTTTATCTTTTTCTTTCTCTTGAAGAAGAAGGTATTTTTGCAAAGCAGTTGCTCATTGTTCATTTTTTTCCCACAAAGCTCTACTTTACAGCCAAGTTTTTGGCTCTACACTCAACTCAAATATTATATGTGGATGAGAGGTTTCCAGTAACACAATACACTTCTCAACCAGAATAACACTGTAAACTTAAACCAAAACAAAGCAAAAAGATCACTCTTTTTCCTTTTATTCAAATGATTTGTTATGCCAAAAAAGGACAAGCAGGAAATTTCTTTGCAAAAGAAAATTGAAATAGGCGCTTAGTGATCCAAGTTTCTCTTACTTAATCTTTTGTTTTCCAAGCTGTAAGATGCATTCGTCCTATAGCACAATACAGTACTTAATTTAACCAACATTCTTTGAAAGATGATGTCAATAGAAATCCATTTCTTCTTTCTTAGTGCATCAATTTTTGGACAAATATATTCCAACTTTCTAACTCTGTAAATGAAAACAAGACCGTTAATCTCTATATTCCACAAAATTTTAGAAGTGTTTTGTGTGTGTGTGTTTTGGTTGTTGTTGTCTTGTTTTGTTTAGAGTAAAACTATCCATCTTCAGATGATTTTCAAGGGGAAAGAAAGAGGAACAGAAGGGAGAAGGAGAGGGAGAAGGGTATTTCAACAAAGTGTGATATTTTTGGTTCAATTTATGTTCAAAAATGGAGGGAAAGGTAGTGAAAACATAGATGTCAGTTTATTGAATTTCTACTCTAGAGTCTTACATCTTTATATTCTATAAATGTTCTCAAATGTTTTTAAATTCAGCTTTTACTCTTTCCTCAGTCTGTTTGCAGTAGTTTTCTACATATACTGTACTAGCCTTCGTTGCTTTTCCACAGTATGCCATGCTTTGCACAGTATCCACAGGATATATGAGATGTTATGCACGTACTAATTCACCTATAGAAGAGAAGTCAGGTGGGAAAATGCTAATCTGCAACTTATTCTGAGTAAATTTTGTAATTCTACATAGCTACATTTTAACTTCATTGTGTGCATGCTTAACTGCTGACTGTCATTGGAACATTTTTTACATGATATTTGGACACAACATAAAATCTTCATCCTACCATCAAAATGTGAGATATAGATTACATTATGTCAACATATTTGAGACTGTTCAACTCAAATGTACTTCAGAGATGGATGAAAACATAATCATACATTTTGGCATATATTACACATGTGAGATACTTTAACTGTACTTAAAATTCAGTTATTATCTAGCTTATACAGTAGAAACAAGCTTGTAATAAAGTCAGTTTTGCCTATGGTTTCTCTTTATACCTAAAGGGCTACAGTTGTAAATCTGAATATATATCTTTTTTAATGTCATGATGTTTATGAAGATAAATCCCTTGATTATTACTATTGATTTTCAGCAGACACTTTTTTAATTTAAATGAAATCTTTTCAACTTTACCCTTTGTATTTGGAGTTGCATCTCTTTATATCTATCCTTTGCACGGTCAAAATATGTTTCCCTAAAGAAGATGAATCAATAACAATTTTACCTCGTAACATTGTGTTAGCACACATCTGTAATACGTGGATTATGTCCTTTGACTTACACCTTACTATAATAAAAATGTTTTCAGAATAGTTAGAGGTCAGATTATATAGTACTAGGACTCTGACACAACAATTTGTATCTATTTATAAATGAGTAATAATAAAGCAAAGTCTCTGCAGAGGAATATTAATTTAAATAGATAGAATTGCAGACATTAAAATATTTTAAAAAAATAAAAAATCTAATTAGCCAACATAAGCAAAAATTCAGAGTTTTCTGTTCTGTTCTTATATGCATTCATTTATAACTAGAAATGAATTTTACCAGGTATTTTGACAACTGTTTTTCAGTTAAAATATTCAGTTGGAATGATAAAGTCTAATCCATTTAACCATATGCTTTTGACATTTCTTTAAAAACTTAAAATGTTATTTAGCATTTGATGTCTACTCTTCTGATTTCTGTTTTTCTTCTAGGTCCTAAAGACCTCCAAAGAGCTACAATCAGCAATGATTTTCTGCACTTAGCTTATGTTGTGACAATGTTCTCAAGCTTTTGAAAATTTTCCATCTTTGTTTACAAAGACAAAGGAAATAGTAGCATGCTTGAGAACAAGCTGTAGACTGCCTAGGTCATTGATAAAGATGTTAAAGAGCGCCAGTGCCAAGACTGAACCCTGACGGACACCACTTGTGGCCAGCTACCACCTGGACATATATCCATTGACCACAACTCTCTGGCTATGACCATCCCACCAATTCTTTATCCTCTGAATAGTCCAGCTTTCAAATCCATATATCTCCAGTTTAGAGATGAGGATGTGGTGCAGGACCGTGTCAAAGGCCTTGCACAAGTCCAGGTAGACAACATCAGTTGCCCTTTCTTTGTCCGCCAATGCCGCCGCTCTGTTATAGAAGGCCACCGGATCATTCAGGAAAATCATGACGTGGAGCCAAGCTGAAAAGATATTTCAAGCTCTTCTGTAGTAGGAGCTTCTGCAAATGCAGACTGGGGAAATAAAAACACACATAGATTTACCTGTTCCCATCTGTGACATACTATGCTTTCTTCTCTACATGTATTGTCATTTGAAATGGGGATGTCAGATTTATTCAAGTATGATGATATTTATAATTCAGTCATCTAAAGTGATCGGAAGAAAAGAGAGGAAATGAACTGACTAGGAAATACAGTCTAAAAACGGTAATAGTGCCAAAAAAGAACACAGAAATCATCAGAATGTGTCAGCCTATAGGTCCATCTCTTCATCTTGCTAGACAGAAGACAGAGGCACACTGACAGTGGATAGCCAGGCTGGATGGGACTTTGGGCAACCTGATCTAGTGGGAGGTGTCCTTGCCCATCGCAGAGGGGTTGGAACAAGATGATCTCTAAGGTCCCTTCCAACCTGAACCATTCTATGATTCTATGATAGTTCTAGGATGAGTCAAAGAGGTTTCTTTCCCAATGTTTCTCAGTTATAAGCCATCTTACACCTAGGTGCTAGAGTATTCATCCATTGTGAAAGTGATTTCTTACAAATATCAAACCTATTTTTTCTACAACAGTGAAGTGCAGAAGGTAATTATTTCATATACAAATCTTCCTCACTTATATGCATAATAACACTTTGTTCTTGTTTTCCAAATAGATATGCTTGACTGAATGATTCTGGAAAAGTTATATAGAGCATACTAGAGGAAAGAGAAAGTAAGACTGAGAATATTATTAACATTATTTTTTAAGGGTCTAACTAGAATAGGTTCAAAGCTTAGTTAAGTCACCTGGAAGGCTTTAGCTTCAGGGCAGAATGGTTAACCAATGAAAAAAGAAAAAAGAACAGTACAGATTTCAGAGGCAAAGGTGCCAGTATGAAGGACAACATGATGATTTTAAATATTGTATGATGTCCTCCTGTAAAAGCCAAGAATTATTCTATTTATCATCTGTAATATTCTCTATCATCTCCACCTCAACTGTACCACACTTAGAAGAGGAAGAATCTATGTAGATTAAAAAAATATTGTTATGTGATCACTCATTTTTTACTAATTCTGACATTAAAATGCAGTTTTGATGGTAGTAAAATTTTCCTGGAACATACAGAAGTCCTGAGAGGTTCAGACCTGAGATATTTTATTGCTTTAATCAAATATATATATAAATGCATTGGTTAGAATTTAAAAATTTACAGTAAGTATTTCCAAATTTTATCAGTAGAAATGAACACCTTAGAACTCTCAGAAAGAAAGATATAAAATAAAAAGTAATAGTATGGAAAACTGAGAAGAGGTCCCCAAACTATTCAAGGAGCAGATGGCAGAATACTTTATAGCTTGAATTAAGTGAGATTTTTTCACTGTGTATTATAGAGATGGAGGAGAAAAATAACTGTATAAGAATATATTTGAAACAAAGCGCTATACGCTATCAATGTTCAGCCTTAAATAAATCTGAAGTATTAACAGTGAAAACTCTGCATAAAGCTTTTATTTACCATACAGAGTAGTCCTTAAGACAGTCCTAAATTGCATTCAGGTGATAGGAAGAAAAATTGAAAGGGTGAAAAGATCAGCAAGCTATAAAAATGAAATTGAAAAAAACATATTAAAAAAGGGAGGAACAAATAAAGAAGAATTTCTTTGCACAGCTTCACACTAAGCCAAATGTTAGATGTTACAAGGTTTCAGTTTTTCATTCATAAATGACAATCCATTACAATTCATTAGGAAAAAAAAAGTTGTTTAAAGCATGATGTCCAAAATTCTGAAGAGAGGCTACGAAAGGCCTGTGGTGGACTAGATGAGGGAAAGATACATTCTTTTCACTGCATCATAGTTTTCTAGGGAATATAGGCTCTTAATGTGAAAAAGTGTTCTATAACTTCAGAATAAAATCAGTGAATGTCTAATACACATCATCAAAGCAGAAGGTGAGAATCAACTCATTTCTCTTTTCAACTTAATGTTCAAGGCCAGGTGACATTGTTTCTGTATTCATATTTTTTTTCAATTTATCTCATCAACAAGTAAAAAATAAATTTAAAAAGTACAAACTGAATTAATGAAATGTGCTAAAATCATGATATCTTGAGAGTTTGACGATACATATATGGATCCGTCTATTCAGAAGTCGGTTTTGACCTTTGGACAGAAACACAGATCTGACTACTAGAAAAACAGAGAATTATTTCCGATATAAATGTCTATTATGTTCAAATATTTTGAAAATTATTTTACCATACATCTGTGAAGAATGTATTAAATCCAATTATAGCATTGTTATAATACTTTGCTAATCTTTAAGAGCTCCCTATCATTAAAGTTAATGCAGATTGCTTCACTACAGAATCTGAATGTCTTTCTTAGATGATAGATTCTTTTACTATCATTCTCCAGTAATAAATAAATCTAACTTTTTTTTCAACACATCAAGAATAAGTTGTTTCAAGAGGAGCATTAATCAGTTGTTCAACCCCAGTGTTATTAATTAATCCATGCCATATCCAGTCATTCAAACACTGGATATTGACAGTGTAGTGTTACAGAATATCTAGATCTCTATTCATTTACCCACATTAAGAGATGGTACAACCGTGTAAATAACCATTTGCAGCAGAACTCTATACTGCATTCATGAAAACGAAAATACAAATGTTAAAATAGTATCACTGTTGAAAAAAAAATAAGTGGTAATATACTGTCAGGGGAATGTAGAAGAAATATCTCCCTGATAAACCTGAATTAATGAAGATGACCAGTATGCTTTGTGAAACTAAAGGATTTGGGGGAAAAATAATAAGAGGAGAGTGGGTTAGAAGTTGAGAGAACAAAACATTCCTGTAGTATTTCTGTGTGTAGAATTAACAAACCAAGTTCTCTAAGGTTTAGAAATAATGCAATTAGAATAGGAGTTTTAAACATTCTCATTTAAGTGGGTGCAGACCCAGGGAAATTTTGCAATTATAAACTAGGTGTTTGTTCAAAACTCATTCTAACACAGAGCATATTCTGAACACTAAGTACTTAACCACTAATGGTGACTAAGATGTTTGGAAAGTGTGTCAGGAAAAAAAAACAAAAAGCCAGCCCCAAATCTCCATTCAAGGCGGGAAGCCATTTCCAGAGAACAGGTGCAAGAATGCAGGCATGCATAAGAAAGAACTGTAAATGAGCAGGTGAAAAGAATGGCACACAAAGGACTGTAAAATGATTTGTGATAGCTAATTTCTCAATAGGATTGATTGAAACCAAAAGCACTGTGGAAACACCCATGTATGAAGAAGATGTATTTCTCAGAATTGTAGATTGCAGGGATGGAAGGGGGCACTAAGTATAGACAGTTGCTAGACTAAAACTGTGGTGAATGTCCCTCCAATAAGTTGAAATCAATGTACAGAGGAAAGGTCCACTCACTTCAAAGACGTTGCTAGTCCTTTCTTTACTGTGTAAATATGTGTTAACAATGCCAGTGAAACTGATATATATTCTCAACCTTTCAACAGACAAAGAAGAATCATTACAAGAGTGAACAAGAAGAGAGGAGATGAAAAAAAGATGGAAATACATTAACATGCCAGAATGTAAATAGTAACCTCTCTCCTGAGCCTCTCATACATATATCTAAAGTAAATGTAGTCTCTAGGTGAAGCCAGTGATCTTGTGTTGTCAGTAGACCAATGAAAACTCAGAGGAGCATGAAAAATTAGTGCTCATTGCTGTTATCTTTTCTTACCTAAAGAAAATGCAGAATTGATGATTGAAAACAAGAAGACAGAGTCTCTCACAGCATTCTGTCTTTAAAAAGTGCTAATGAACACACTGAAGAAGAAACAATTGGTAGTCTAATTTTGGGAGTAAATTCTTTGAAATTCTGAATATAATGAATTTGATGTAGGATCAGCAGAAGCCTAAAGATACAACTCTTGAAAAATCATATTCAAGACATCCAAAAGATGAAGAAACCTACATCAACAGTATGTTCTGAAAAATCTTAATGCCTCCGTTTAATGTTCATAAAGTGAAGGTATAGAAAAAGACAGACTCGTCCAGTTGTAGATTTGAATATAACCTCTTATTAGGTATTTATAAAATAGTTATATTTAAATTATAATGGTCTAAGTGTATCTACATGATGAACTGTAAAGATTCTCTCAAAACTCACAGAAGAACCAGTAAGAATAACTTGGGTTTTATTTATTTACTTATCTAAAACTTTGGAGTGAGCAAGAAACACCTGTTTAAATTCTTCATTCTGTTTACTTTGGATAAAGGTGGAACGGTAGGTAACTTTCCTGTCATTGTAGTTTGTGATGAGTTAGTGAAGTGAATTCAGTGACCTGTAAGGTCACGCTGAACACTCAAAGCACAAAGTGATTATTACAGTCTACATTCTATACTGATACATTAGAATTAAAAGTCCTGCAACTTTGTAACCTGTATGATTACCTGCAGAAAAATAATATAATAAAATTTTAAGTTTAGTTTTAAAGAGCTCCAGAAAAATTTGTCCAGAAAACAGTGCATTTGGATGTCAACACTGAAAGAAATTAGGTGAGGGAGTTTTTGGTATATGTATTAATTTACTGTACCCTGTGGTGGGGTAAGAATACAAGACTGCCTGGATTTGAATTTAACATTAGTTTTAGGTTAAGCCTTTTTTGGGGGGTGTAACTTGGTTATTCTTATTTTCTTTGTTTATGTACTCTTTCTTTTTTTTAATAGGCAATTTATGACATTCAGCACCTCAAAATTATACTAAAACTATATCGCACTGTATAACACTAACACATTACTTTGTTGTCAATGTAATGTACAACATTGTAAGGCCATTAAAGTAATGCCTGAAGGGCCTTTAACTGTTGGTTCAAGAACAAAAGCAAAGAATTAGATTAGATATCCTATACAGTATGACATCTATTATGATCTATCAGTATGAACACAGAAAATTCTACTAGGCCTAAGCCTGCACTTAATTTATAAAATGACATAGAAAGTCACAGAAAATTTAAATATAAAATCAACGTTTCACCTGATACAAGATTTTTTAATCTTTGTTTTGATCCGCTTTAACTGCACTGGATCTTGAATATTGAGTTATATCAGCAAAATATGACTTTTTCACATTTTAAACCATATTTTACATCACATCTTATGAATATATAACTTTCTAGCAGCAGATGAAATGAAGTAACAATGAGGAAAGGTATCTTTGTTTCCTCTTGCTCTTTGAGTGTTAGCAGGTTTAGGTACACTGCAGAATTTCCTTTGGGCCTTCTCCTTGTCTGGGAGGAATGGGGCAGATCTTACCTACTTCACTTCTGTCCTATAGCATTTATTAATTAGAAAGGATAGTGTTACAGGGATCCATTATTTTCCACTTACCTGTAATGCTCTTTGGTACTCCAATTATAATTTCAGACAGTAGCAAATTTATGATTCTTTTATTTTCTTTTCAATTTGGCCAAATTCAGCTTACTGTCACTCTAGTTGCAGTAGTGACTGTACTTTAAACAGCCTTTGTACATGAAAGTCTTGTTAGTAGCCAAGACCTAAACTGATGTCTGGCCTCTTTCAGGACAGATTAGCCAGCTCTCCAAAGCCCTTGAAGCTCTTCTGAAAGCTGTAGAAAAGCCTGATACTGGGATGCTCAAGTGACATTTCTTTCTGTTTCAGAGCAAAAGCTCAGTGTTTGGGATTAGAAAGAAACAGTCTCTGTGGGTAGATCACTTTAACATCTCCTCCAAAGCGTCTGGTGCCACCAAAGCAGGAAGAATTACAAATCAGAGAGAATATAGGTCTTATGTATGTCTATGTTCCCAAAGCAGCATGCCCTGAGCCATCAGCAGAAAAGGGGCTGGGCATATAGGAATGAATGCAATATTCAGAGAACCATGCCTTCGTGTATTGCATTTTAATATATCTGTGTTCAACATTTTCAGCAGGATGTATGTAGCTGTTTATGACTTTATGATAATCCTTCATTTCAACTTTTTATTAAAAAAAAGTTAATTACAAAGTAGGTGTTTAAATAACTCCCCTTGAACATAGTTAGTGACAATGTTAATGAAGAATCAGAGATAACAACATTCTTTATTTTTCCAAAAAGATTGTGACATGTTGAGGTTATCAAGATAATATCAGACTTGAGAGACATCAAATGGCAAAAGAACAGACATACCACTGAAAGCTGATGAGAGCTCTGGGAACCTTTAATATCAAATGTTCTCCTGAATAATAACAGGCAGTGATATCAATCTCAGGACTGCTTCTATGACTGTGAAAGAAACTCTTACAATCTACACAGGTTAAAGCTGTAAAGAAAAGAAGGGGTCCAAATCAAAGCTTTAGAGTTTTTTCACTGAAACCTCACTGTCAGAAATGCAATGTCTTGCTAATCAAAAAATAGCATCTGTAGAATGGCTGTCAAAGTTTCATGATTTCTGAAGTTATCAAGAATGTTTATATAGTGCAATCTACCATTTTTTCACTTTCTAAGGAATGATATTTACTTCAGTGCAGTTGGCTTCCAGACAGAGTACCTTGTTCTGCAAAAACAGTGATACAGCAACACTTCCTGCTTGTTTGCAGCTCCCAGGGGAAGTACTCACACTTGAAGAAAACAATGACCACAATGCATTTACGTCTCCGTGTTGCTACTACAGCTGTTCATGGATAGAGATGCCCCTGCAGAATGGCATCAGAATTTGTAAAAAATGTGGCAGCAAAAGAGTCAAATAAGGAGACACCAGAGAATTTCATAAATGAAATACAAACCTTTGTTTTAGCATGTTAAAGTTCTTAGGATTGTATCAGACACATAAGAGAAATGTGACCAACCCTGATAAATTCATTTAGACTGTTCTGAAGACCTCTGCCAAAATGTTTGAAGGCACATTGGAGATCTAGACAAAACTATTTTGTAGAAATGACTTATACAACTAGAGAAAAAATTCTAAAAGCATCTTCAAGAATAAAATGTTTGATCAATGCAATAGGATTTACACAAGAAAGAATGTAAAGTAAAACTCAGAAAAACACTTCAAACACCTGCGGGTTTATAAAAACTGAAATATACATCTGCACCCATGAAAATAACATAAAGAAAATAGGTGAAGTATACACATTGCATATTTTAGGATATTATTAGGAAATTATTATATAATTTAGAGAAATTTTAGGATTCACGTTTGGCACCAAATAAATCTACATTTCTAGTGAGCTCTCCTGCAGCAAGGTCCTATTATATTACTTGAAAGAATTTTTGTGTCTGAATTCAATCTGAAACGTTTTTCAGTCACCCATAATACATATCCGGGAACCATAATTTATTCTCATGAATGTTAGTTGTTACTAGATAGACAAACTAGGTAGTACTATTCCTTTTTAATACAATTACATTCTTTTTTCTTTTTTTTCCCTAGATATAATTTATACAGTTTATACCTAAATTCCTGAAAATTCTTCTCTATGAAGAAAGCCCTATTAGTTTTTAATTACATAAAGTCAACAAACACCACTGTGTAAATAAGCCTGGAATGAGACTGTAGCCTCAATGTTCATACATCCAGGTGACAGCTACTGATGAGACTGGGATTCAGGGGCAGACATTGGGCAGATTGGGTGTCTGAGCCCAGCTTGTGAAAGTATCCACACTGTACATATGAATATAAATATGTCTAATAACGCACCTCCATCGTGCTCAGCCAGAATGGGCAGCAGGATGAGGCCATTGCCACTGCCCACGTTCCTGTGAGTGCTCTGTGCCGCCATTTTGGTTGATCTGTATCATCAGCCATGTATGTTTATGTATGTATTTATATACATATGAGTGTTCTGTCTGCATTTCTACCAGAAGTATATGCTCTGCCTCACTGCCGGTTGGATCTTGCATGTGGAGCTGCCACCAGCCCTGCTTTATTCAGGCTGTCAGAGCTGGCATGATGTATTTTCCTCTAACAGAGAAAAGCCTGCAGAACAGGTAAGAAAATACTTGTATGATACACAGTTGAGACCAATGTTTCGGAAAGCTGAGATTCTGGAAGTTGTATTTAGGTACAAGGAATAAGGTGATTGCCCTCCACATGAATATTTGAAATGGATTCCTGCAGCCAGGAACTTTTCTGTTGCCATTAATATACAGAAAGAATAACAGACACAAAGCAGAACACTGATATGCGTTCTTTAAGCTCTAAAATGATCTTTGCATCAAGAAGAGGGAGAGAAGAAACAATCTGAAAACGAGTAGCATTTGGTTGAACTCCACTGAAACATCCTGGAACATGATAGACAGCCAGGAGGCAAATGCTTTTGATCATAAATCCTATTTGGTGCCAGACAATCCTTTTGATCATACATGAGCCACACAGAAATGAAGGCAATGAGTTTTCTTTTTACTTTGGGTATTCCTCCAGGAAATCCATGCTG
The DNA here is from genome assembly GCA_013396635.1 of Penelope pileata. Lineage (NCBI taxonomy): Eukaryota > Metazoa > Chordata > Aves > Galliformes > Cracidae > Penelope > Penelope pileata. The sequence goes on from WBMW01002616.1 coordinate 61,418, forward strand.
ATCAAGTGTTCTCTTGAGCTTTAGATTCTCAAAGTAAATTGTCAGAGTGAAAAGCCCTCACATTACACATTTACTGAAGTGTTCACAACCACAATGACTACACACACAAAGAGAAAGAAAAAAGTGATGAATTTCAAGGGATGGAATGTTTTAGGCACAGAATTTGGTAAAGCAGGGACTACACTTCTTAGTATTGATTTGTCTAGCAGACTGCCCACCACTTATGGCAGCTCAGTGATCACAATTGTTTCAGAGTATCCAGGAGTGACTTGGAGCATTATGTCGTATTTAAAGAATAAAAATTTAAGCTTGCTAATGTCACCATCAGCAGTTCTTGTTCTTCAAAATAAAACGGGAAGCATTGGATACAGAAACTGTTTTCAATATTCTCAGCTGAAAGACCAAACAGAAGAGTCCTAACAATGACAGTAAAATGCATCTTCTTACCAAATAAAGACTCTGTGATACCACTAAACCAAATGAGCTGAAGACGGAATGCTAAGCACAGAGGATGATAGCCACTTTATTCGATGACTTGGCTTACTGGCAGAACATGATTGCAATATTTCAAAGTGACAGGAAAAGAAACAAATTTAGAAGTGAAGATTTCTAAAGAGACGTCATAGAAACATTGGCTCTTAAATTTGCAGATATAATTCACCACTTTCCAGAATTTCTCATCAACTGGACAAAAAACTTCAGGTTGAGCAAAAATCACATTTTATATCATTAGTAAGTGGATGACGATGCAGATCTTGGTGAATAGTTCATGGGGCATGAACAATAAGGGAGAGGTGTTTGAACTAACAATTAAAACTGCACCTGAGTATACAGCTGTGAATAAACAGCTCCTGTAAATAAAGAATGACAATGCCACAAATAGGGCAAGGGTACAGCAAACTGAATGCAGTAAGAGATACCATGGTTTAATCCACATTCTATTATGTTCCTGTTTTATATGTAATACTTTTCTAGAGTTCTTAATTATAAAATGAAAAATTAACACGAAAAATATTGCCATATTTCAAGATACAAAAACTGTAAGTGGTAAGTCAACAAGTACTGCTACCTGTCTCCATGAAGCTGAATTGTCTTGTTTAAGAAGACTTACTTCAGTTTCAGAAAGATATCTGGCAAAAAGGGCAATAAACACTTATCACAACAGCAAAAGACTGAAATAGTCACTTTAATTGATGGCATGGCAGCTCAAATGGAAAAGTTTAATGTTTTGAATTATTTATATAACAATCTTTCAAGGGCAAGTTTCATCAGCAGAAGTTACATCTTTTATGAAAATGCCGCTTCATTCAATCTATCAATGTGATGAAAGCTTGAATCTACTCTGTCAAAAAATCTGCTTAAGAGGCTGCAAGTTGAGAATAGAGAAAAAGTCAGGACTTACAAACAAAAGAAAACAAAACAAAAATTCCACCCTACCAATACAGCAAATAGAAACAGGTAATACCTTTCATTTAATGCCTTCTATATAAGGTGCTCAACTTCAGTAAAGGAATCCATTATGTACACATATTCCAAAGGATGTAGAGACAGACAGACAAACAGACAGACAGACAGATAGATAGACAGACAGAGAGATAGATAGATAGCTAGAGATATAATATAGGTATATATTATATTATATATATAATATAATTCAGATGTTGAATGAAAGGTTGTGGCTTGATTGAAAATACTGAGAAATGCTCAAATCACCACAAAACATAAAAGACTTATATGTTCATGGCATGTTTTGGTTTATAGTTCCAATTTCAACTATGATTAACTTAGCTATATCTGCTTCAAGCTAACTGTCAGAAAGAACATCGAAGCCTGTTCAGAAATTACTCAGTTTAGTCAGCCAAATTGAATGACAGTTGTTTTCCAAAGTAGTGAAGTTGATAGAAATTGTTTTAGATATATTAACAGCAAATGATATAAGAGTACATTGTATCAAAATTCTGTGCCGCATTAAAGTATGCTTTTGGTCCACAATAAGAGAATTCTGAATCAAGTGGTATATGATTTTATTCCTACATAGTACAGCACTAGCCTAGTCTTTACAGACGTTGGAGGGCTCACTTTTGAAGAAAGAGAAATGAAAATTGTTGTTTTAAACCTTACCTGAGTTGTAAATCATTTTTTTATGTTTCTTCTGAATCACAATCTGCCTATACATTTTTTTGGGTGAAGTGATTGTGTTTTAAAGTGAGATAAATGAGTTTTTACTCTAGACCTTAGGCTTCTAAGTTATTAGTTCAGCCTCTGCTGTGGAGTGAAAGAAGGAGAAGGCTACAGGAGAAAAGTCATTTTTTTTTCAGTATCTTTGCATATTTTTTGTAAAATTTTGAAATTGAAGTTATCTTTATTCAAATTTTGTTTAATGTCCACAAACATACCGGTCCCTAGTGGAATTCACAAATTTTAATTTTCAAGTTCTTTTGACAATCCAGACTAATTCTGCATTGATTTGAGTTTAAGTGCATATCTCACATAAAACCTCTGCATGTATGTTCCGTTCATGTGCATCTGTTTTTTGCATGTGTGCTAACTGTAATTTCAAAAAAAAAAAAATCCATAAGGAAAAAAGCTTTGTTATTTATCTCTTAAAACAAGACAGAGTAACCTGGACAATATCAAAGGGACAGATACTAAACAAGTTGTAGAAGCAAGTCACAGCACAGTCTTACCAACAGGTAAACAGACCTTGAAAGCTACAAAGAAATAAAAAGCTGGTGGAAGTAATGCTCTTGGTGAGTCAGCTTCTATACTACATTTTCCTTCTTGTCTCCTAAACGATGGTCTAGCAAACTCTACTGTAAAAACATCCTGTTGCAGATAAAAAAACTCTCCAATAAACAAACCATTGTAGATCTTGTTATCAAAGACATAGATACATTGAAGTTTTGTGACTGCAGCGAAAACAATTTGTTAGCTTTCCTGATAGGTACATAGGCAGTGGTGTGAGGCCTGGTGTTCTACTTTTTGGTAAAGAAATAAACAAAAGGGTGAATATGTTAGGGATCTCTGTAATCATGAAAGTCATCTATAAAATGAATGAGAGTGGTTATTCAGTATTTCCCATAGTGCAGAAACAATGAGATGTCAAATCTAATGCTCTGTCTTTGAAACACAATGGTATGATGTTGAAAGCGGAATGCAGTTGGGTCAGAATTTGTTTTACATTTACATAAAAAAAGATAGAAAACTATCAATTTTTTTTTTTTCTGATAAATATTTGGACTGATTCTCATTTTGGAAAAAAAAGTTTTTAAAATATTCCACAACCTCTAAATATTAGATTAAATATAACTTTACATACATAAAGCACTTTTTTTTTCTGTAACGGTGACACTTCTCTATGGAGATGTTGTCTCTGCTATGGAAGTTTTAGATAACCAAGAAACACACACAAAGAGAATAATATTTCTACATTTCAATCAATTCATTTTAATTAAGGAACATGATGAAAGTACACTTGGATTCAAACATCCAGTGTTCAAACCCTCCCCCCCACAGTTTGAGATTATTTGGTATTGTCTTTATCTGTGGGTGAAAGACTGTTTACACAACAGAGTTATGAACAGACTGACTGTTTACGTTTGAGGTTTTATTTTGGAATCATGTCTACTCTAAAATGGAATCACAAGGTGTTAGGAATCTTCGGTAAGCAGTTAATGTAGCTACTTATTTCATAATAAGAAAGTGCCACATAAGCTGTATTTAAAGTTTTTTACTCAAGGAGGTCAATATATTATTCTGTACTTTCAGAGAGTGATGATCTGATAAAATTTCAGCAATCTTGGCATAAATTATATTATACACGATTCACATAAATTATTATGAATATATTTGCTGAGTTACTTGCAATTTGTCAAAAGCTATTTCCACTTATAGTTTAAATACTGTGCAAAAGAGTTATGATGAAAGTAGTCATTTTGTCTCAGTATCAGGCTGAGTAAATGTCAATTACCTTTTCTTTTTACAGCTGCATAATCAGAGAAAAAAATCCTGTTATAAGAATGCTTCCTTTTTGACCTTTTCTGGCTACCTCATATGAATGAAACAGTTTTTCATTCTGCGTCAAATAAAGTGAGTTCCTATAAATCATCTTTATAATGCTAAAAAAATAGCATAGATTTATCTGAAAATCCAATAATTGAATACCAAATTATGCAATACATTAAATCAAGCAGAAAAGAAAATCTACATCTGTAATTGCATTGTGATAAATGCATGAGAAAGAGATAAACATTTTGCTTGTCTATGAACAGTTCTAGAAATACAAAGGGGGAAAGGGAAAGGGAAAGGAAAGGAAAGAAGAAAAGGAAAAGAAACGAGAGTAAAAGTATTTGTACATGTCTCAGAAAGGAATGAGGTATGCTTTTTGGTAGTTCTGGAGATGCACTCAAGCTGTTATAGAACAGTATTAATCAGTCTTCCTTTCATGAACACAGAAGCCTTGTGAAGATGTGTTTTTGAAGTACAGATTGGTACGGAAATGTTAAAAGTTTCTTTGTAAACAGAAGTGCATAAAAGTACAAGAATTGTAGTGTTCTCTAGCTACGCATTCTTACTATTGCACTCTTGTTCCAATAGTCTGAACAAAAATGGCTAGAAATCAAATTATACCAAGTCTGCGTCACAAGTAACATCAGCCTCATGGCTTTATCTCAGGGAAACTGAGTTTCAGCAAGTATGTCACAGGGCATAAAAAACAGTGTTAGAGAACTGGAGCCAAAAGTGACTGACTTTTGCTTTTTTCATTACCATTTCGTAAAGGGTTGTGAACAAACTAACAATAAAACTATGTATGAATTTATGTAAGATCAGGTACAAAGTACTATAATTCTTAAATATACATATATTCACAGAAGGTGTATATGTAGATATACATCTTTCTCTGTAATTATGTGTATGAGTTTATCTGAATCATGTGATAAATATGCTGACAATTATTTCTTTTCTCCACTATAGTATCTTTTTTCTTTTCTAGATCTTTATAATGCAAGTGAAAAGATGAAATGCACATGATCTCACTTTGAGAAGTGCTTCTCTCACAGTAGCTTATGTTATCTTCTTCTTCTTTGTGCAGTAGAAACAAGAATATTAGTATGCATTAAATGGAGATTCTCTCTAATGATTAACATTGCCCATCAAATATTATGCATAAAATCTAATCAGTATGTTGATTTCATTCACTATCTTTGAAAAAAGTGTTTCATTACTATGCTAATACAAATAACTTTCGTTATCATGCTTTCCTGGTAGAATATAATATGAAGCCACTAAAACTCGGATTCCATCCAAATTTATATCCTGCTCAATCCTATCAAAATACCTGAAGTTACACCACAGAATTTGGCTGTTAGGGGCTCTATAATATACCCACACAGATTTATACATTAGATTTCTGGAAAACAAAGTGTTTTTGCACTCATTTATTGCAAGTGACTGATAAATAAATCTAAAAATAAATATTTTTTTATCTCGTCAGTTAAATTCTTGTGCAGATAAGCCAGCCACAATTTGCATAAAATCATGTCGTTGTTTCATTTCAATCATAGTATTCATTTCATTTCACTTCATTTCATCAAGTATTAAATGGACAGATAAAGCACCTGACAATTATTTAGAGTGATACAGGTAAAGCAAAACATCATTTTTCTTTAATATATGGAATGAAAAAAAAAGGCGCAATGAAATATAACCATCAGGTTGCATATATAGATTTCACAGTCATATAAATAACAATGCCAACAGCTAAAGGCACGATCTGTGTTTGATTTTGCTATCTCACCAGTGTGAGACCATAAATAATAATCTTTACATCTAACAAAACTTGTTTTTCCTTGGTTATTATCAACCAGCCCAGCTGTCATCCACAATCTTTTTGATAATGTCTGCTGACACCCCAGGACTGGATTTTTTTATTTTTTTATTTTTGGTGAGAATTTTGTTGAAATTTAGCCAAAAAGGCTAGAACATGTATTTGTATTCCTGAGTGAAATAAGAACCAAGCATCTTTCTGCTATTACTCCATTAAAAGAATTCTTTTTTGCCTTTACATATGCTGAAGGTATGGATATTTAGTACAGGGAAATTAGAACCACTATTAAAGAATCAAAACAAAACAAAACCAGCATACTTAACTGCATTCATCCCAGTCCTGGGAACAACTTGTTATTTTTCAACTGAGCTATTTCATTTCCTGAGGCCTTCTCCCCAGGGATCTTATTTCCCAAGCCATTTTCTCACAGCTATGCCTGTAGTTTGAAAAGAAATCTTCTGGGATAAGAACTGAGAAAATGAAATACAAGACAGGGGATCAGAATGCTAAGTATGCATAAGAGAATAAAAGATAGGAGCAAAAGGAGATAAATTGATGGATGAAAGAAACAAGAAAGCACTTTACTTAAAAAATAAACAATGAAATTTCTTTGCCAACTCAAAATAAATTCCTGAGGATCATTACTGGATACCAATATAAGAAATATAACCTTTGGAATAGTGACAATCGTGTATTAAAATTTTAATATTCCATCAAAATTTATTTTATTCTTCAATATTCCCAATTTTTATATTGAATTGAATCACAGAATCACAGA
>WBMW01002617.1:0-117010 GCA_013396635.1 Penelope pileata
CCCACCATGTTTCCGTAATAGCATGTGATGTAGAACTGAAACATGTGCTGTCTCTGGGTTTGCATGTAACGGTCATAGCTACTGCTGCTCCTGATGCTAGAGGGTTGCTGGTCCTGCAGCTCTGTACAGGGGACTTTTTCTAATGGGAGAAATAATTATGCTTCAGAGATTGTACTTTTAGATAATACTAATATTATTTATTACAATAATATTTGCATGAGGTAGGATCCTTTTTAGAGTGAACTTACTTTCCTCATTTATTTTCTTCTCTTGGGAAAAAGAATATGTACTTGCGGAACCTGTACTATTACTTCTGGAGTTTATCTGCACTAAAAATGTATATGATGTTGGAATATAACTGTGATCTTCAAGTGGTCTTAAGTATGATAACTTTGAAGCATTGAGTGAGACCATGCTATTTTAAATCATCTTTCCCAGCATTAAATAAATTCTAGTGGAGCCGCATCTAAGCATAGTTGCTCATTTCTATGCTGATGCAAAGTCAAGTAGTTCAAGTGGTCAATCAATATTATTTACTATTATGTTATGTTTTATTTAATGAAGACAAAGCTCAGATTTCATACTTGGAGGTCATTCTCGATGGTAGATGCATGCAGATCAGAGAATCTTCAGTAGGGGTCAGATGGGTTTAGCCAGTCCCATGGAGCTCCTGCAACATGCCAGCTTCTTAAACACTTCTAATTGAGGTGATTCCTTTAGGATTATATGAACCTAGTTCACTTCTGTTTTCCTGACAGGCCCCTTCATCTCTCCTCTTTACTCTAGGACATGGTCATTCCTGCTGTTCTCCTTTGGGATCTCCCAACATCCTTTTTAACATGCATTGTGTAGACAGTAGTCTGTATTCAGGAGGAGGCATGCTTGTAATTGACCAAGCCAATTACTTCCCAGGCCTTGTTAAGATGTGAGAGAATAGCCTGCCCTACTTGCAATAGCATTACATGACTGGCTTATGTTATTCTTTGACTCTGTAATTCTTTTCTGTGCCGTCTTATTTTGCACCATCTTATTTGATTTGGTGAGCACCTAAGTGCAGTATCTTAACACTTTTTCCCTTTGAGCTGCATCTTACTTATTTCAGTCACTTATTCAATTTTGTTCTGGTAACTTTGAATTGTGGTAAGAATCACTAAAATAAATCCAAGCTGTTTATTGTCCCTCTGCAATGCTGAAGACCAAACATACAATAAGTACAGATGTTGGTCACAACCAAATCCTTCACGAATATTAGTGGTACTGAACTCGGGGTGTCTGTGAAATTATACTTGATAGAGTCTTCCATTTTGGGAATGATGTGCTCAAATAATGTCTGTTATCAACTTGGTAATTTACAATTCCCCTAAAATGTTGTTGTTGACCTGTGCTTCTCTACCTTGTTCAGGAGAATGTCAAGTGTGACACAGCAAAGCCTTGAGCAAAATAAAGTTATCTGACATCCACCAGGAGAGTTACACTGACCCAGGAGAAAAAATATTTTGTTTTGACATGATTTGTTTTGATTTTGGCTTGAATGTATTTCTCTGTTTTCTCTTGTTGACTTCAAACAGTTATGTGTTTATTTGGTTATTTCTCTAGCAGTTGCACTTAGCTGACTGTTCTGTGCTCCAGCTCCATACTTTCTTTTCACTGCAAAGATGAGCACAAGTTGGCTTTTCCAAAATACAGGTTCCTCATCTCCCTTCTGTAAAGTCTCAGGGATTTCTGTCTCCTTACTGTCACCCTTACTGTGCAAGCAGGAATCCGAAGCAGCATCAGTCCCTCGGGGTTCAGAGGAGAGTGCAGGCACCTCTGGCTGAGCTCATTTTGAGGAGCACGTACAGGGATGAACCTGCCGAGCTGTGTTGCATAGAGTGGAACAGAAAGCAGCAAGGACTCTCCTCACAGCCTCTAATCTTTGTTCCTGTTATCTAAAGTAGAATGGGCTTGAAGCAGTGGCACTAACCATGTGAGTAAGCAGGTTTTTAAGGGAGTGGAAAAAATCCAACACGTGTCTTCCCCAGCCGTCACTTCAATGGTGTTGGGAGCTCCAAACTCCATGCAGTTTTCACAAGGCCAGAGTGACCCAGGTCCTGTTCCACAGTCTTCGTTGCCTGCTGCTGCTGAGAGACTTTGGGGATTTTTGGCAGCTGTGCAGGGTGCCCTCTAATTTGATGTTTAGCTAGCAGGTGTCATTCCTGCTACTAAAAAAAAGCCCTAGCTTTTTCTTTCCCCAGCTGTGGAGTTTTCAATATCATTGTTTGATGTTTTCAGTGGAGTTTCAATGTTTCAAAGCTGAAAAGGGTGTAGCTGGGAGGATTGTGCGTTCTGGGTGCGTTTGCATGCATTACTGATGGCACATTGAGTCAGCTCCACACAGCTCGTTATTTCAAGTCACGTGTAACTAATGCACTCTCTGTCACTTTCAAATGAGTGTCACTTGCTGGTCTGACCTGTGTGACGGGCAGGTTCTTCGTTGTGAACCACTGACACGTTTTAGCAAATAACAAAATACCAGCACCCTAAGTAGGTAACTTTACCTTCCCGGTTAATGCAAAGCACAAATCTGGATTTTAGGAAAGTTGATTGCTAGCAGAAATGCTCCTGTTGTACTCTGAACAGAGCTCAGTCTCATCTTTACAAATGGGGAATTTTAAAGGGAAGAAATGAAAATACACACATTATGTGTTGTATTGAAATCTGTTTTTCTAGGAATTTGCAGCAATTCATAAACTTTTGTAAACAGCAAGCATTTTCATTCACTTGCAGACACCGCAATGGACATGTAACGGCAGACATTTAGACAGTCTTCACATTTATTCATCTCTCCATAGGTCTCAGTCTTTACCCTTTTTCACTTCTTTGTCATTACCAACTAAAGGGCATAAAAACATGAATCTAAATGCAGCTTGTAGCACTTGCAGGCACTACGTTAGCCTTTCATTGGACTTGTGCTATTGCTCTGACATTTGTTTAATTAAACGTCTCTTCTTCACTCATGTTCTTTGCTTACGGAGGTGAGCAGTAGCCCCTTATCGCTGTTAGTATTCTGAGTCATGCGCTGGGACAGAGATTTCTTCACGCTCAGGCTGCATGTAAGCATAGTGCTTTCTCCACATTTTCTTCACTTGGGTGTTTAGCACAAGGATACTTAAAAGCATTTCTTTCTAGGCACTGCACACGTATGTTTGCTCTCTGTCTCACTGTCTCTGCAGCAAAATCACCAGACTGCCGTTTGTGCTTCGTCATTCACAGCTGAGGCTTCCAGCCACAAGCAGCATTGGCTATTGCAGTGAGTGGGCAGGAGCTTTAGGGCATCCTGAACTGACCTGACATCTCAGTTATGGCCCATCAGCACCACACAGTGAATACATTAGGACTAGGAAAGCAAATGAATTGAGGCCATTTTAGCACCTCTTTCTTTTTCATGTTGTTTGGAATTTGCTGTTTTATTGAAGGATTTTTCTCACTTCAGGTATGTTGGGCTTTTTGGTCGAAATAGCTGCAAAAGTTACCAAATGGAAAAGACAGGTACTTGTTCACTTAGCTCTAGTGTCCAGCCCGTAAAGTATGCTGACATTTGGTGGAAATGAAAGAATACAAATGATTTTCTTTTCAAAGGGAAATTTTAATCCCTTTTAATTGGCAGAGGAAATCACAATTCATCTTGTAGCAAGCGATACATTTGGACAGCAGGCAAAACAGCTGCATGGGAGGTATGCAACAGATAATCTTTCATTCAGGAATTCCTGGATTTTCTTTAAGATCCACCATATAATGAAAGTTATATGAGGGAAGTTCTTGCAAGTGCAGAATACCAAAATGAGATGGGTTTAGGCATGCAGGAGGGAAGTTCAGCTGTCAGCGGTAAGGACTTAAGGCAGCCCTGCTGGTTACAGGTTGTGGGGATGTCCAGGCACCTGAGCAGACTGCTGTAGGTGACCTTGCTGTGAGCGGGGGATCTGGACTAGATGACCTCCAGAGGTGCCTTTCCACCCCAGGGTGGTGAGGCACTGGCACAGGTTGCCCAGAGAAGTTGTGGATGCCCCATCCCTGGAGGCACTCAAGGCCAGGTTGGATGGGGCCCTGAGCAGCCTGATCCGGTGGGTGGCAGCCCTGCCTAAGGCAGTGGGGTTAGAGCTAGATAATCTTCAAGGTCCCTTCCAACATAAGCCATTCTATGATTCTCAGTCAACAGTATCTGTTCCTTGATTTAGAACCCCTGTTCAGGGTCCTGCAGATATACAATTTTACTGGGGCATGCCACTCTCTCCTCTTCATTTACAAAGTGACATTAAGTTGCTTGACAAAGTGAGAGCACAGCAAGTTTGGGGGGAGGGAGTGGAGAAAGTGTCCCCTCATTCCTAGGGAAAGTGAATGAGGGCTGGCTAGGCTGCTTGATGGCACGTAGGTCTTGGACTGTCCAAGACTGATAGTCACAAAGTTTTGTCAAGACAGGAATTCCTGAATTCTGTAATTTAGGATATAAGAGCAAAAGATTGGAGAATGCAGAAGGACCAGACTTTACCAGAGCAACCATATTTCAAACCAAGATACAGGCAGGCACCTGCTTATTCTTCAGGGAGGCCTGAGAAGACAAGCAGACCTCTTCACCTCACCATTCTTCTAGCGCCATGGTCTGTAGTTTTCCCTTTAAGTGTTTTGTCTGCAAAAGAGCTCAAATTCCCCATCTAAGAACTGATTTTATCTCTCAGAAGCTTAGTGTTTAGCTTTTCACGTTTTCTAATAAAAGCTTTCCCTCTGGAATTGCTCTTCTGTGTGATTTAAAAATAGAGGTGGCAGCTTCAAGAGAAAGTTTGTCTTTCATAATAAGACAAAAATTGTTCTGTGAGGTGGTTTTCCTTTTCTGTAACTGCATTAGGACATGAATTTATTGATCACAAGAAAGTAAAATAGCATTTCTTTGTTTTAAAGGAAGGAAATAATGGTATAAGGTGTACCTTAAACAGCTCTGTGTTTTTGGAGGAGGCTGCTTATTTTTGTGATATCCTCACTTCAGAGAAACTACATGAGAAGCTGAGAGAGCAGCCATTAAAACTGATGTGATCACCTGTGCTGTGTCTTTAAATATAACAAATGTGACCTTGAGTAACAACATGCTCATCTGGAAGTGACATCAAGATAAAAGGTAGTCTGTGGGTTTCAAAGGTGACAAGCCTTTCCCAGGCAGAGTTCCCTTCTGGTTTAGTGTGGATTATGAGTTGCTTTATTTGAAAAACTATTGATGTTGTGATCTCTGTATTTTACTAGTGCCGTTGATTCTTCTATACAAAGCCATATATGAAGCCAGGGTTCTCCATCCTGAAATTGCCATTGGAATTTGTTAAAGGAAGTCAGGAAGATGATAAATTCTGCCTTTTTTATGCATTGTATCTCTGTAACCCTGATGGGAGTTCAGAGGTTCCTAACAAGGACCGTATGAGCTTTGAAACTCTTTGAAATTCTGCTGCCCCATCATTACTAATGGTGCTGGCAGTTTCACTCGCCATGTGTTTTCCTGCTGCAGATAACGTTAAGCTGCATTCTTTCTTCCTTGTGCAGCCTCCAGGATGATTTGGGGCACACTTTTACTTCATATACCAATTGTTAGACAAAGGTGTTCCTTGATGATAGGGAGAAGCAGAAATTGAATGGTATTTTGGAATAAAAGAGTGAGCAGTAGACAGAAGTTGTAAGGCCCTTCGATCTGTTGTGTTAGATGAAGAGTGCAGTAGCAGCTTTAAAATTTGTATCACACACATGATTTAGCTATTTCAGTTAAAGCTGATAGAGATTGAGTCTACTTCTCAGAGAAGTGACCAGGCATAAATTCTTCTAAAAATATACTTAGAAGCTAGGATAATTAAATATTGCACACTAGATAATCTCAGGAGCTTGCGCATTTTAATAAGTGAGTGTAGAACTGTAAGTGGTCCTGTTTTTTTCTGATGGTTTCATGCTTGGCAAGTTGCATGTCATGTTGAACATCCAAAATTTTTAGTTCTTCTGGAAAACACAGGGCTAAATAAAGATATTAGCAACTGTGTTCATCACTGTCCCTTCGGTTGTGGAATGTGTCTGTGTTATCTGTGCCAGTGAGCAGCACAGGATGCTCATTTGTAGCAGGCACACGTGTGGAGGGAGCTGGGCAGAATACCAAGCATTGACTCCACACAAACTATTCTGCTTACCTCTGTATTAAAAAGGATGTCTGCTCTCTCTTAGGAGCAAGGTATGTCTTCGTACTGGACCATTTATATTACACTGGTGACTTGTCCAAAGTATAATCTTTTTTTGCTTAGGTATTCCTGAAGATTTCACCAACAGACTGTTTCTCTCCCAAGAAAACAGATGCATCCAATTGTAATTTTTCTCAGATAGGAAAATCAGTCAGTAGAGCTGCTGACCAATGCTGTGTCACTCTTATAATAGTAGTCTGAAGTAAGAACAATAGAGAAGAATTTACATTATAAATTCTGCACATAATGGGCTTAGAGGATGAAGGTGAAAGAGGTGTGCGCATGCATGTGCACAAGTGTCAAAGAGAAGATGTGACTGAACCAAGGAAGAGTAAGATTTGTAGCAGTTAAAGTCACTATGGGTGCGTGGAGGGATGCATGAAGTGAGGAATGGAGTATGACTGAGGTCACCTGCTTAGAGCACAGAGAGAGCTGGTATGTGACAAATAGTCATTGGCAGAAGGGTGAGGCTAAGAGGAAATGGTGAAAGGGAACAGCAGCTAAAGGAGGGAGCAGAGTAAGTGTGAAAGTCGGTGCTAAAAGCTTTATAAGAGAGCAAGAGGAGGATGGGGGTTGCAAAAGAGGAGTAATCGTTAAAAATTACATCTGAAGTGTGGACAATGTGCAAAATAAAATGTTTGATACTGAGTGTCCAAATTTGAGATGTGCAAGGCCTATCTGCTTTTTCCATGTTTGCGGAATGTTAATATTATAGGGTTGTTAGTACTGCTGAACGTGTCACGACTATGAGGTACAAAATGCTTGTATGAAGAAGCTAATAAAAGAAAGAAGACTAAAAGAAAGGATGAAGATGAGGAAGTATTAAAAGGAACAAAGAGGAATTGATTGAATTCATTTATAATGTTAGAGAAATTTTGGTCATGTGTTGAGCATTTTCAACTTCAATCTGAAATTTTGAGTTGAGTTGTATCAATCTCAGTGTATTGTTGAAGATGGCTCATGCAGCATTTTATGAATGTGTCCACCTATTTCAAATAATTTATAGAAATATAGTAAGGATGGTTAATATATTTAAATGTATTACATGTCTGCAGATTCTGGGAAGTGGTTCCAAAAATTCCCACCCAGCCACCACCCTTGTTGAGGAGCACTGGGAAGTGGTTTCCAGTGCTGAGCCACACATCATGATGTTGAAGATTACTGTGCACACCCTTACATTTCATTTCCCCTGGTTCTCATTCCAGATAGTTTGTCAAAGGAAAGAAAAAGTTTTAGATCCATTTCTCACAGTGAAAATATTATTTCTTCAGTATCTGATGCTAACCTCATGCACTTAATCTGTCATAAAGATAGTCATCAGGAATCATGGTGGGATGATGACAAATACTGTGTGAAGGTAAAGAAGTTTTAGTGCCACTCATTTTGCATATTATTTCCTATTTTGCATTAAAGTAGCCGAGGTGAGTTTCCAATTTAATTGTTCTTTTCCTCATTTTATCTATATCCTAAATTTAATTTAGCGTAGCTATCCTATAAATTGCAGACTTTGAAGAATTACCTCATTAGTCTGGTTTGTGACAGGCTTAATTTTGTATTCCTTTCCATACTGCTGGCCTGCAGGGGGTTTTTAGTGAATTGCTTTCTGAGCTTCTTAGTTGTTTTTTAGTACGTTTCTGTCTAGATTGGCAACTGGTGTGAATCAGCAGAGTCAAAATAGTTCCACTGGGCTTGTCTTCTGGTTTTCATATCAATTTGCTTACAGTTTAGTACTAACTCCAGCAGTCTTTGTTCTGGTAAAACTCATATTTCTTCTCTGTGAGCTTCTGCATTAACAACTGCTACAGGAATTGGCCCACTTGACATGTTTTTTTTTTCCTTTAGAATTTATTTGTTTTAGATAGTAAATAGGATATGTAGTTCTAGCAAAACACATAGTTTTACTCAGCAAGTTAGTTCTTACACCTTTGTAATCCCATTAATTCTGAGAGGCTCATATAAAAATTTCCATGCAAAATAAAAGCATTTCTGTAATGGTCAATAACAGATGAACTAGAGAAGAGTGTAAGAAGTTGTGTATCAGGTCATGCCATGCGTCGTATACTAATACTGCATAGAGTAAGATGTTACTTGATGTAACGAAGCATATAAAAATGTGACTCATTAGGGAAATACTTTTTCCAATATGGTTGAGTTCTAAAACTGTAGGAAAAAAACAGCACACAATACAATTATAATAGTTCTCCCTCCTTTGGCTGCATGGAAATGTAGTATGAGAAGGGTAAAAACTGTAAAATAATGATTTAGGAGAGTGAGTGATCTGCCTATAATATAATAAAATACGTAATAGAATTGCTATTTCATTTGTGTGTCTTGATACCACCTAATTCTTTTGGCCTACTCTTACAATTACTTTAGCATACATGTGGCTTTATTCCCCCAACTAGGAAAACAGATGATATTGGGTAACCTACCTGAACAATTTATGTGGGATTCTGTTTCCCAGAGAAGTTTCGGAAGGAGCAAAAAAATTTTGTTTTGGTTTATGACTTGACCAAAGCATTTGTAATGGGCTTAAGTTGGTGGTAGTACCATTTTTCTGTTTAAATTGACTTCCTGATTTGTCTATGGCAAGAGAGAAAAGAAATAGCAACGTTTCAGCTATACAGAATGACAATAGCAGTCATTGTCATGGACACCGCAGTGGAAACTGGAGGAGACTTCTCTGTAGCTGATGCTCTCTAGTTCTTCACAACCCCTTGCAACATCCCTCAGCCACAATAGCTGCACTGACCCAGTTAAATGGAAATCAGGGTAGTGCTTAGGCAGGTACAAAGGAGCAACACAACAGAGGTCCAGACTCAAGGAGAGCGATCATTTTGGATACAAAAACAATTAGGAATTTTTGTTATTGTGCAAATTCCCAAAGCTTTTAGTCTCTTTACAGTCAGCATCCACTTCTTGGGGAGGAAAGGCATGCTTTGGAATAAATGAGAAGGCAAGTTGTTCATCTGATGCATTTTCTCTCCCTGTTTTAAATGTAGAATGAAGAAGGTTTCCTGCAGGAAGGAATGGTGAATAATACAGATGTTCCTGTGGATCCTGAGAATGAGGCTTACGAAATGCCTCCAGAGGTAAATCTGTTGTGGTATTTGCTGTTTGTGCCCATCGGAGAAAGGTAAGCGCAGGGGACTGCATGCTGGAGTTGCTTCAGTGTGGCACAGGCTGGTGCTGTGAGCTGCAGGGTTGCAGGAGAAACACAGTCTCTGGCCAAGATCTCTCCAAGGTACAGTGCTGGAATGAATCCATTCCTTGAAGTTTAATGGGAAAATACTTTGTTTCAAAATGCTTGTGCCTCACTTTACAAGTAAACTGTAGTAAATTTGTAATTTTTTCTAACGTTTAATAGGGAATGTGGGAAAAATTTCTCTCTCTTCATAAATTCTTGTAATAGCTAGGCCATTTCATATGTTTCTTGGCATCACGCTTTGTAAAACGTTATTTTAATTATTACACTTCGGGGTTAGTGCAATTATAGGAGGAAATTATTGGGCTTTTCCAGCTAGTCCTGATCCTGCTCTCTAAACCACTGCAACAGTATCTGATTCTATGATGCATTGGTATTTGGAGTGGCAGTTTTGCTGTAGTGCAGATTATTAGACTGAACATCAGAGGTCTAAGACATCTAGACCTTCATCCAGTGAAAAACTTAAAAGGACACTTGATCTTTAACACTCTGAATATCACTGAAGTTAAGGGTGCTGCTCAGGTACCCAGAGTATCTGCAGTACCTGGTGTTCTGTTCAGAGGTTCTTCTCATTCTGTCCTAAGCGAGTTGCCATGGGTGGCCTTATGAGCTTCTGGCAATAAAGTCAATGACGACCAGAAGAGATCTGTCTGTAGTTTTGAGTAAGCCAGATGAAGTCCTGTAGTCAGGACTGAAAAATGTCTGTTAACAGTTCAGCACAGAGATGATTTACTAGTCTCCGCTGTTTCAGTTAAACCCCTTAAGGCATGAGGTGTTTGACTTTTGTAAAACAGCCTGCAGTCTTGATCCTTCAAGAGCAGGTTCATGTAAATCAAGTAAGCAGACCTAAGAGTCCAGTTACATGTTTTCAAATATTCGTGATCCTTACTGTTGAAGCACACGTTTGTTTCCACCCAAATGAACAGGATTAAAAAAAAAAAAGAAAAAGAAAAAGAAAGGGGGGAAAAAAAAGGGCAAAAGAGTTGTATTGGTTGACTTCACACACAGAAAGGTGATTTTTCCTTTCTTCCCTGCATCATTATGCCCACTGGGAGTTAGTCACAAATTCATTGTTGTGAGTCTTGGTGATTACTGAATGGTATGTTAACCACTGTAAAAGCCTATTCTCCTGTTAACGGCATAATTTATAAAATGGAATATTTGGAAAATGTGACAAAATTGTAAATACAAGACAAGATCCTTATCATTTGAAAATCCATAGCACTTTTTCTCTGCATCCACTGTGACTAGGGCATGCGGTTAGGATGTATGTTGGGACGTATATACCTCGAACGGTAGCACTGATTTCTGCTCTCCTTATTAGGAAGAGTATCAAGACTATGAACCTGAAGCATGAGAGACCTTTTCTTCCTTTATATCTCCTGAAATCTACTAACAAAGATGTCCCATCCTGTACAAGTGCTGAGTTCCGATGTGCCCAGTCGTAACATTTTTTTACAGTTTTTACGGTGTATTTTGAAGTCTTCCATCAGCAATGATTGGAGTATCTGTGACTGCATCCGCCTTGTTTCAGCATTTCCCTCCTGCTGAAATGAAGGCTGGTTGGCAGGGTCATTGTTGTGCTGTGGATATTGTGGCTTCAAGTTTAAAAGTTAAAAACAAAATTCTAAATAAAAACACCTAAGTGTCTACTGCTTATTTCTAACTCTGTACATGTTTTGTTGATAGATTGTCAGTAATTTGATATTGTTTATGATACAGTTTTTATTTGTTTCCTATGACTATTATTTCTGTGCAGGGAAGACTTATTGTGAAAGCTTTATATATATGTGTATGTATTATATATAAAAAAGTAACTGAGCATGAACTATGCACCTATAAATATCAGCTGTTGAAATTTTATTGTTTTGTGATGTGTTTTATTAACTTGTGTCTGTAAATAATGGTGTTCAACAGAAGCAAATAAAATGTAACCCATTAAAAATGAACTTTTATGTTAGTGATGATTTATAACACCTTATTTTCCCTTCAAGAGCACACGTTGAAGAATTCAGGCTGTGTGGCTTCCTGAGAAGGAATTGGAGGAACAAAAGAAACAAATAAGCCTGGTCTATACCAAAAGCAGGATGAAGAATGAGAGTATCAGGAGTGGTTTCACAATGCTTTGGAAGATGGTGGTTCAATTTCCAATGTCATCTTCAAGTCCTAAGCCTGTGTTTCTAGGGAAATTCATTTCTTTCAGAAGAATTGCTGTCAAAAGCAATTTAATTTAAAAGCAGTTAAGATCTCCTTGATCATGTCAAACAAATCGTGGATATTTTCATCAAGAGTTAAATTGCTTAATGAAGCCTAAAGCCCTCTGCTCTTTTACAGAATTCTTTCATGGTAATCTGCAACAAACCATTACCAATTTGCTGTCTTTTTCACAGACAAAGTGTTGAAAGAATCTCTTGATATGGACACTTAACTTAAAATCTATCTTAATGTCTCAGTGGCAAATCTATCAATTGCTTCCATGGTAAATTACCATGTAAGATCACACTTCTATCATTATTAATGTTGTGTAACAATCTTTCTATTCTAGCAGAAGGAATTGGGAAGAAAAGCTCAGTGCTGCAGTGTGTTTTTTTTCCAAGGGAGCTAGCAGAGAAGGCCACCAAGAACAGTAACTGAGAGCTGCCTCCCTAATGACCAGTCAAATGCCCAGCACTGCAGTAAACACGAAATAGGTGTAAAATGTAGTTCTGATGTTAATTTTCTCTTTCCCAGGTCTCAACTGCTGTATTGTTCCTCTATTAGGGAAACCAACTGTTTTGTTGCTCAGATGTTGCAAGTAAGTCATATACTTCTTAAATAAGCTGTGGGAAGCAACATGTCCTAAAAAGTAGTAATAAGAATAAATTGACTCCTGAGACAGGACAATTGTCTGAGCATGTAGGAGTTCATTATTTTCTTTCATAAGTTAACATCAGCAAGTCATTCAGAGTTTTCAGGTCATTCCTTTAAAATGTATCATAGGCGGTTGGCATAGTTCTCATGCCTCTTGCCAACTTGCCCTCAGATGGCCCCAAAGGTCTGTGGGACCTTGGTTACTATGGCAGCACAGTGTGATATGCTGCTCCAGTAACGAGCTGTGTTTTAATTAGATTCCTTAAGAGCTGTCCAACCATCCTTTCCATGTACAATAAATGCCATTTTATCTTATTTCCTGCAGTGAAATGAACGATGACATACCCATTGCAAATGTCAGAATTGTGCATGGTGCTGAAGTTGAACTAAATAACTATTGCTGTATTCAAATTTTTTAAACGCACCTTCGATATTAAAAAATGCTTCTACCGCGTTGTGATAATGTTTGCTTAAGTGATGTCTACCAGAGAAGAATATACCTGAGAGCTCGCTGTTCTTTAAGAGGCTAGGTTTCATCTCAAACTAAAAGCACTCTTCTGTCCTGAAATTATGAGTTAATAATGAGTCTCACCATATCCCAGTCCTCCAGGGAAAAAACACATTTTGCTTTTCTCCATTTTGACAGCCTTAATTGGTCTTATAATGACTACTAATTAGATACTTGTAATAATGTTTTTATCACTGTAAATCATGGTGTTAATACTTGTGCTACATGCCCTTGGTATAATGACTTTCAAGTTATTATATTTGTCTGAGGATTAAGGCAAGAAATGGCCTCCTCCCCTCTCTGAGACTTTCCTTTACTCCCTCAAGACTGCTGTAGACAAGGTAAATTATGATGTCTTAAGTTCAAGGAGAAGTATCGTGCCTACACCTCTTCAGGGAGCACCTTTGTTGCTCATCCTAGCTTTTGTATCTTGGGCAATCTAGGCTTTATGGTTCTCATCTGGCATGGCCAGAGAGGGTCAGTCAGCTCCCTTAAGCTTAGGGCAGAGACTGCTCTCTCCAAGAGCTGGTAGACTTGGGCATGCAGGGCTGTGCGTTTGGTGGCTAAAGCTCACCCAAGAGCACAACAGGAGACAGGTAGAGAATTCTACCTATGCATACAATCTTAATATACCACCTAGAACTACCTAGTTACTGCTAAGATTTGATCCAAAGTACGTTGAAACTTCTAATTGAATTCACATGGATGTTTTATGACACCCATAGATCCAGTATGTTTGCTCATCTCACAAAAACTGCATGTGCATACTGACGTGATGAATTTTCCATTCTTCTTTCTGTGCTCTTTAGGGAGATGATAACTCCTGAAACCTTTGCTTGTAGAGTTTCCTAGGGCACTGGTTGTACTGCACCTTTTTGTCAGATAGATGGTGCACAGTGGAAGTGATAGTCCAGCATTCTGATCCCTAACTGCCTGAAAACAAAGGGAGTCTTCCTATTGACTTACATGAGTGTGGATGATTCCTGGTACCTCTTAAATCAGCAGAGCAATTAGAGGTGGCTGACATCAGATGATCAAAGACTCTGCAGACTACGTAAGAGTGGCAAAAGTAATAGAAAAACAAAGATTTTCATAAAACCCTACAGCCAAGTCCTCACCAGGCTTTCTCAGCTGCTGTAGGGAACCTGCTCTGGCAGGGCGGTTGGACTCGATGATCTCTCGAGGTCCCTTCCAACCCCTGCAATTCTGTGATTCTGTAATCTTATGCAGTGGCAGAGTCCTGTGCTGTAAATGCTGCATGGCAATGCATACCTCAAATGTTGGGCTTGTATGAAGT
The DNA here is from genome assembly GCA_013396635.1 of Penelope pileata. Classification (NCBI taxonomy): domain Eukaryota; kingdom Metazoa; phylum Chordata; class Aves; order Galliformes; family Cracidae; genus Penelope; species Penelope pileata. The sequence goes on from WBMW01002617.1 coordinate 14,097, forward strand.
AGCTGTCCTTAGGTATTGCAACCTTGAAGGCCGCAACTCCTTCAGATAATTGATACTTAATGGCCTATTAATGCAAACTAGATATTTGCCTTCTGCTCTGTAATAGTTAGAAGGTACGTGGGAAAAGATAGATTGTTCCCTGATGCTGGATTTGGATTTGATGTTAGTCCCCACAAGGCTTCCACTATCATTGGCTAAGTTATCTGATACTTTTTAGCCCCCAGCTTGAGGCTTTGAATATTACTGGAAAAGACACTGGTAATAGTCCTCACATGGTGTCATTCTGCTTGGATGTCCGTAGTTCTGATCAAATAGCATCACTTTTCACATAAGCAGACTTGTTCTTGAGTTAAGGTAACCAAAAGCAAATGAGATCTTAGCCTTTAGTGTCTTCCTGCTGCGTTTTTAATGGAAAATACAATGTGCTTAAAAGCAGACAAACAACTTCTCTCAAGCCTGCCTGACATTTAATGTGTAACTCAGAAGGTTCATCTGATCTAAAAAAGGCTGGCAGATGGAGAAACAGCAGGTGGACCTCAGATGAGACAGCCAAGAGGTAACAAACAAGGGAGGAAACTAGGTCAGATGAGATTTCTTCCACATTGGAAGAAATGCTTTCAAAATGCTTCCTCCAGCAGACATACAAAAGTGGATTTTCAGCATCTTGTGTTAATATTTGCATCAGTTGAACAGCTGAGATTTACAACCGTGCTTATTTGAGCTGCATCATAGGAGGCCTGTTCGCAAGAAGCCAGAGCACCCATGTGTTTCTGATGGTTAACTTAAGGGATTTAACAAGGAGAATGTTACAAGCAGGAAAACTGTTGGGAAATGTGGATCTTTACTTCTCAACTTCTGTTCTTTTTCTCTCTATTCACCAGTCCTGTTTTTTTCTTTCCTTACGTTAATCTGCTTAATTTTCAGAGGGTTCAGTCATACCCTATCCCCATTGCCAACTGCCAATTTTAGTGCAAAATCTTATTCCAGTCATTGTGTCTAATATGCCTGGAAAGCTGGTCTTCAGTCTTTGACCCTCTCCCTACACAGAGGAAAGACGACAGCTCACGTCCTCCTCAGGATGCTCCCATGACCATCATCCAAAGGCATGACAAGTATTGAGGTAGAGAGGCCCTGTGGCTGCTTAGGGAAAGCAGAGAAACAAGAGAGGCATGAGAGCCTCTGGCTGCTATCCTGCTCTGCCCTGCCTCCCTCCCCTGGGCTTTGTTTCTTGTTCCAGAAGCAAATGATAAAAAATAGCATGGGATTTTACAACACTTCCAGGCAGATGCCTCAGGTAGCCAGGTGCATTGAAAACAGGGCTGCTTTGCTCTCTGTGAGGCAAAATTTCCTCGCTGCTTGAAGAGACCTGGCTTCTTACAAAAAACTCTTACAAGGAAAAGCTTTAACAAGGAGACAAGACGCTGCTTTTGAATGAAAGAGGACAAACCTAGTAGTAGCGAAAAAGTAAAGGGCAGTAATTTACAACTGCTATATAATATGATCAGAAAGGTAAGAAATCTGTAGTCTCAGGCCACTAAGTAAGTGATAATTTTCATTGGCAAGGAAAAGTGATGGCAGCTCCCAAGAAACACTTTAAACGAAATCGCTATTCATAAAAGCTTCTCCCATTTATTCAGCCCCCTCAATCCAAAATCCAGTTCCTGGCCTGAAATTGCAGCAAACCAGTGATATGTTTCATTTGAATAATTGGACATTGTTAGGTATGAAATAAAGTGAATTCAAAACCTTCATTTTTCTTTTTCTCTATTTTATGGAATTGCAACAAATTCAAATCTGATGGTAGTTCCAGGCTGTTACAGTCTGTGCAAAGGCAAAGTTGCTGTACGTTAACAGGACTGATCTTCCATATTAATGTATTTCATGGACAGATGAATCTTTCCTGCCATTAGGAGTTACTCAATGCCTGTATGTTTACAATCTAAGTTTGCTGTTGACTGCGTCTGACGAAGGACTTTTATTTGGAAAATGCTTGAAGCAAGGAAAGGAATCTCTAGAAGCCAGATTTTCCTTCAATTTTTTTTTAATTTTCATGTATTTTAAAATATGTCTGAAGCATGATTTATCATGTGCTTACAAGGATACTATCTTGGATTACGTTCTTCTGTTTGCCCGTGTTGCTTTGGGAGCTTTTCAAGGTATCCTGCCTTCAAACACTGTTCTCTGAGTTTGTCTTTGTACACCTGTATACCAATACACATTGTTTGATCCATATTCCCATTATAGTGAAATATGCAGTATTTTTTTAAAAAAAGCATTGTTCTCCTGTGCTTTTGGACTAAGTGTTCTTGATAGTACAGCTACAACAGTTGAGAATCCCATTTATTCTCACCTCTGTTGTGTTCAGCGCTCTTTCAGAGCCTGAAGCACTTGTCGTGGTGCCAGTTTTACTTGAGTGAGCACGATAATAAAAGCACCCTACCCAGAAACCCTGGCACTGCCTAGTTACACGAGAGATTTCTTGGCAAAATTGTACTAATGTGGAGTTGGCCTTCTGCTCCTACGAGCAGTGTGGTTTTTCTGAACCACTGACTGCCAGTGGCATGTTGGCTCTTATGTGACCATGAACAAGCTCTTCGTGTCAGCTTCTCTATGGTGAACAGCCCTTGCTCAAAACATCGTGCTGAATGCAAAGTAATCTGTCTCATGAAGAGAAAAGCTATGCTGTTGGAAAAAGTGAATTAGCCCAAGGTTGAATATACACCTGAACAAATAACGTCAGCAGAGCAGCCCTGACCTGGAGTAGCCTCTTGGTACGTCAGCTTTTGTCACAATTCACACAAAATCCACACCAGAATTTCTGCTTCTGATGCTTGCAGCACCTATGAAATAACTGGCTTAATTGGAAGGGTGGCCTAAGCAGATATAAGCTGGCTAATGCAAGTCATCTAGAGGAAATGAAATCAAAAGTGCATGTTCTCTCAGGAGTGTGGGTAGATCTGGAAGTAGAAACCTGTGTTAATAAAAACACTGAAGGGAATTGGCTGAGGGCTACAGTGAGAAGAATTGTCTGTGAGAGGATTGCACTTCTGGGAGAAATGACATTTAACATGTGGATAAATCAGCCATCTATTTTCTCTCTTCAGTCACTTTGTCTTACGTGCTACAAGATTGCTGGAGAAAAGGTCATTGCCAATTCCATGATTGGTCACAGCCTAGTATGATGGGACCCCAGGTATTTCTGAATCAGAAATTAGGTGTGAGGATAATACTTTTAAACAGGATGTTCATGAGTCAAGTGGGTTGCCTCTGGAGACCCTTTTGCAAACTGCAGGAGAACAGTGTGGGTGGTGTTGGATCATAAATAAGCTCTCAGTCCCTGCAGGTTACTTCAGCTCTTCCTAATCTGTTGCCAGGCTTCCTACCAGTCTTCTGATGGAAAGGATCATGAGCACTGCCATGGAAAATAAAGTTTCAATTTACTCAATGGCAAAGGCTTTTAGCATTGTTTAAAATGATCTACCTGTGTTTGCCCAGCTCCTGTTGCTGAGTATCTGAAGGCAGCTCTTCTCACCTGACTGACAGGGATGTCATTTTCAGAGAAGGTACTGCCTTAAAAGTGAGATTTACCTCATCCCGCCAGGGAAACTGGGAAGGAAAGGAAGCACAGAAAAGTGTGCCTGCAATGTTGAAAAGGCAGATGCTTTCTAGAGGTATCCCAGAATCACAGAATGATTTAGGTTGGAAAGGATCTCTGGAGGTCATCTGTCCAGCTCAACTGCTCAAAAAGAGCAGGAATATGCCCACATGAACTGAAGTGCCTGAATAGGTGGTGATTATTGCTTAGCTGTTTCATCAGTAGTGCATCCAATGGAAGCTGAGCCTTCTGCTCTTGTGTCTGTGATGAGCATGAAGGGCAGCCATTAGAAGATTAAAGTCAATGGATCCTACATCCTACAACACTGTAGCACAGCAAGGAATCCTTTTGTAATGTAAGATATAGAAGCAGGCCTTAATTCAAATTCTGCAACTAGCTTATTATGTCGTTGTAGGAAAGTGACCCTAGCTGAATTTACAACCCGAACTGTAAAACTGTAATAGCTGTGCTTGTAAAGTAGTCAGATCTGAGAGGCTTTATTATTGCTAACTCTGAAGCTAATCTGATGCCCTTGACTAATATGAACATAATATGGCAGGAAAGGATAAAAGACCTGGAAAATAATTTCTAGTTAGTTACCACAGTTTGAGTTTTCTTTTCCATTGCCTTCTTCTGTCACACAATTTTATATCCAAACTGCTATCTTCCAAGAGAGCTTGCTACAGTTTTTGTGGGTGTGCAAGGCTTTTATCTATTTCTTGAGAAAAGATCGCTGAAGCAAAGATTTATCCCTTTTCCATTGGCATTCATCCATGTTTACCTAGTTGTGTACTTTCACTGGCATTTTTAATAACATTATTTGTAAGAAAAATGGTATTTGTGACTGTCACGTACAGTTTATTGGCCAACTCATTGGTACCATTTCTCTGTTTTCTGATGAGATTGTAAATTCTCTGGGCAGGCCTGCAGCTTATTTCGGATCTCAGTGTCATATTAGTTACATATCTATGAAATCCCAGGTGCTTTGGGGTTTATTATTTTTTGTCTCTGCTCGGAGAGCATCCACAGGCCCTGGACGTGATTGGGCCAGGAGCTTTAAAATACCAGACTGAAGAAACAGATTTGACAAAGAGCGTGAATGGATTTGCTGCTATTTACAAAGCTGAAGGGAAGAAGTGGTGTGGGTGACTTTTTAGAACATCTGGCACATCCCTAGTGTCATGCAAATAAACAACAACATTACAGGGAAAAGCTGTGAAACACTTCAGTTTTAAATGTCAGCAGTCCTCCATTCGCCTCAAATTACCTATTCCTGAGAGTGAGGGAGATGGTTTTTCAGAATCAATTCCAAAAAAACTAGACTGTAGACTGACCTGCTGGGGACTAAGTAGTGGCCTTCCATACAATGTTCTTGTAACCCTGTGCTGTCTCTATTTGTGGCACATGTATTTGTCTATGTTGTGCTTTCTGGTGAAAGAGCAGGTTAAGTGGAGAGTATGTTTTGCAGTTGAGCACCAAGTACCAGGACAAGCTAGCTGTCAGCGTGCTCCTCTTTTTGTTGGAATGTCACAGCAAGGTCAGGGCATGAGAGTACCCCATCCTAAGCTTCTATGAGCTAATTGCTAAAAAGTAGCCTGGCTCTGCTGGTCCTAAATAAAATACGTCAGCCCTTTAAGATGTAAGAGCTAAGGAAATATTGCTTTTCACAGTACAGTTTAAATGTATAAAGCTAGAAGATTTCAAAACAGAAAGGAAATGCAGACTTATATTCTCAAAAATATTTAGCAACCTAGGTGATTTTTTTTTCTGCTCAGTTAGATTTTGGCAATATTCACTCAATCCCATGAGAGATTTAAAAATGGGTGGAAATTTGTAAGATTGTTCATATTACTTCTAGCACCACATATTCTTATAATATCTTGCTAGTATTTCTACTTTGCACTAAGAATCTGATTTACACCTGCCTGCCTTACTAGCTGGACAAATATCTTAGGCCCATCTTCCTCCTTGGAACAAATACAGGCTCTGTATATTTATCATTGCTATTGTTATAGACAAAAATCTCCCCAATTTATGAGTCTAATTCAGTTAGAGGTATCTTGAACAGCAGCATCACCTTTCAGCAGCATGCAAGTGAAATTTTAAGGCTGAATATGCCTTAAAATGTTCTTACTTTGGGCATATGGTTTTTGAATAGGCTCTTAGAAGTTAAAATCATCTGATTTTTAGCACCAACATGCCTACTTACATTTCGTTAAACATTATTTACCACTTAGGCCAGCAGATGAAGAGCTGAGGAGCAGAGAATCTGATTAGATACAAGATTTTCTTGAATGAGTGATTCATCAAATGATGACGTACCTTTTGTTTTCCCTGATATCTAGTGGTAAAATGGTGCAAAATTAATTCCCAGTAAGCAAGGCTCTCAGTGAGGCCCTGCTTCATCACTGTTTTTCCTGCCCCACATTTTCTGCTTTCTTTGCCACATGTGCATGAGCAGAATGAAGCATCTCACACAGCTGATGAGGTCTTGAAGAGTTTGATGAGTTTGGGGAATTTCCAGGTCAAGGATTTATGTCATTTGCTGGTGGACACAGAAATACAAATATCAGGGTTACAGGCAGATAAAACCATTTGTCTAAGTGTGTCCCTGCAAAATCAGATTTACTGTGCTGCCACCTAAAACACTTCACCTCTACTTAAATAGCATCTTTATGTGGGTACTTAAAAAAATTCTTGCAGTTTTTTCTCTCTGACACAGGCCAGTGCAATGAAGATGACTTGCATGATTTTCTTGGTTTGTTTTTGTTTTATTTGAGAGGTCACTCGCTTTGAAGCTTGCTCAGTACTTGTGCACAGTCGCACCAAAGAGACTGTACTTGATTTTTTAAATCACTGTTGATTAGAAGTCATGATCCTTTTGTCACGTGTTGTCTGTAACTCAGATGGAAAACAGCATCTGCTCTAATGGAAGAAAACAGGCATGCTCTACTTAAGCAGCTCTAAAAACACTTTTTTTTTTTTTAACTCTGCACTGAGTGTATCAAAAGCCTTTATCTATCTCGTATTAGTGAATTCATGTTTCTTGCATCACCTCTTGAGTTTCAGCAAGTCTCTCCCATGTCACACTCACATTGGACTATTTGGCTCTCAAATATTTGTCATTTTGAAAGAGACATCATCAGCCGATGACACAGTGTAAGATAGCATATTGCAATTATGGCATGCCATTCATTTCTAATCCACCTGCTGCTTGTTTGCACTTATTTGTTTAATATTTCTTTTATTCATATGTCACACCACCCTTCTTCAGCCATTTCTAAAATTATATTGCTAATGATTAACTGCAGTGTGGTGAGCAGGACCGGGTTATTTCGTGCAGTGCTGTAGTGAAACAGCAAGTGAGACTATTCAAGCCTAGAAAAGCAGTAATTTATCACAGTACAAATGAGTCATACTGCTGACAGATTCTGACATGCAATCAATCTGTTAGAGGCTTTTCTTTCTGCAACTTTTGTCTCCCTCTCTGCTCCAGATGTGTTCTTCTGTAAGTCTGCACAGACGTATATTTACCCAGTTGGAATTTTCTGTCTGTTCTTATCCACAAAAGCTTTGTGAAAAAGACCATAAACCTGGAAACTGTTGAATGTATGAAGGCATAGCAGGGTTTTTCTTCTGGCTTGCAATGCTTTGATATTGCTAGCAGAGGATGAATGTTAACAGCAGGTATTTGGGGACTGTAAAATACAGTCTGGAGGCTGATATCTACCTGGTCTGTGAAAAGATTTTTATACAAGTAAAGTTTTTCCATGTCATAATCAGCTTCCTTGGACTTCAGGGTATTTGTTCAGTGCCAAGATAAGAAAACTTAGATTAAGGCAGCACTTCGAGGTGCACCTTTATTCCCAGCTATGTATTATAAATAGGTCAAACATCCCTTATCTCCTATTGGCAAGCAGTTATTCTAATGAGGAGGCTATTGATACTTTTTGGTATTTTCTTTGTGACTGAAGGTTGTGTGGTTTGGCACTGCACGAGTTAGCAGCTTTGCTCATTTCCTGGTTCACAGAATAATTCTTTGGTCTAGGGACAGAGCTGTGCAAAGGGGCAAAAGGCAGGAATCCTCTTGTAGAAACTGCAGTTCGGTGCTTCCTTCTCCATAGATGAATGATGGGTATCTTACACAATTAGTCAGTCTTCTATTCAGACCTCAGCTATATTTTACATTGAGAACTGATAGGAGGTCCCCAGTGTAGGAGGCTGAAGATGACTTCAACCAAGTGTGGGTGTAGGTTTGAGTTTGTTGGTGGCTGAGAGAGAGAAGAAAAACAGTTTTTTTGTAGTCTGCATCACCCTGCATACCAACTGTAGGGGAACTGTTAAGTCAGAGCCTGAACCTGTGATTGGGAGCACCTGGTGGAGGGCTGTGGCTGGCCCAGGGAGCACAGGCAGACTGTTTGCACCTGTGTTTTCCACATGACCAGAATGGGTGGACCCAGTGTGGGGCTGCCCTAGGCTCATGTGAGGGCCAGCAAAGGAAAGGAGTATATCTCTCTTAGAGATCTGCTACCTGTTGGAGGAGCATCTTTTAGGTGGGAGACCGCTGTCCTTGGCTGTGTGAGTCAAAACTGTTGTGAAATGAAACCTTTATGTATGTCCATTATTAAAACCAATAATACTTTGCCTGGGATTGCAAAGACCCTGTCTGAAGCAATTTTGCTTCTTCAATTGCAAAACATTGTTTTTGCAATGAGGGGATGAGCAAGGTTTTGTCTTTCATTTTCCTTTGCCAACAATTTAGCCGAGATGCAGAGAAAATGTGAACATTCTGAAAAATTTCAGCTAGCTTGCTTTAGGTAGCAACCAAGAACATAAATCTTTAGGTTAACATCTTGCAGAGTTTAATTAAGAATAATAAATAGCAGTGTAGCTCTTCTTAGCTGTGCATCAGAATTGTATTGTCATATTTCTCAGAGGTCAGGTTTGCTCCCTATGTGAGGCTTAGGGCATATCACTTCAGAGATACAAGTAGCTACAGCAATGAGCACAATTGAAGAAGCCGAGGGGTGGCACATCATAGGTTTGAGAGCTATTTGGACCAAATGAGTAGGTCAGATGCTTGACAAGAGAATTGATGACTGAAAGGAAGGAGCAGAGCTTCAAGAAGACAGGAAGGTAGGGAAGCAGTGGCAGAGGATGGCTCTGGCGTAAAGTTTCTGGCAACATGGGGACAGAGCTTTGTCGTAAAGCTCCACCTTCTGAAAGGGCTATTAATTAAAGCCAATTAATTAAAAAGGGATATGCGAGACCTGTCACTTCTACAGAGCTGTTGATAGACTTGGTTTTTTTTAAACTTGATCCAAGAAGATCTGTCTTGTTGCCAGCCTCAACTGTCTTGAGAGGAGCTATTTAAGGCAACGCTTGCTCTGCTAGATACGGCTGGTGGCTTAACAGTGCTTACAAGAAGGGAAACTGTTGTTTTAAACTGTTTCATTTGCAAAGATTTTGCTTCTCAGCAGAGACCTTTTGTACAGTATTTATACCTTAGGTGCATTGTTAACAATAAGAGAATATAAAAGACAGTCTTTAAATACACCCTGGCATACATGGTTACAGCACACTCATTTTCTGAAATAGCCCTTTGGTGCTCAGCCACCTTCCTGGAAGCCTCCTGCTGTTTCAGCACTGGCAGATTTCTGTACACAGCACAGTTGCAGTGCTCATTCTGCAAAAGCAGCAGGAAGGAACCAGCTTAATAAAAACAGTTGCTGCAGAAATGTAACAATGATTTTCCACAGACCCAAAATATTTGGATGTCCTTATACTTCTCAGTCTCCTGCGGAAAGAGGCACCTGAAGTACCATGCAGGGTCTTGTCACCACAATATTTGTGTAGTGACTGGAGATTGTTGCTACTAGAATGATTCTAGCCTTGCAGTAGCTTGGACTGAATCTCTTTGGTGCGTAGAAGTGTTAAAGCAGACTACAGTTGTCACTTATTTCTGTTCCTGAGAGGAATACAACTTTCTTCCCCCATACATGGATGATAGTTCCTTTATTTTCCTGTAGGAAAGTTATTACAATGATATCATGATGGTAAGGAATTTGGGGGTTGATTTTAATTATCTTTGTTTTCTTATTGTCTCCATAAAATTCATTATTTTTTCCTCAGCATCTGGGGAAATCTGTAGATAAACTGTGTTTAAGGGAGTACTTTGTACAATTTTATCCCCATTTCCAGTTTTGGCTAATGAGCTTATTTCCATATGGGGAGAGAGGAGAAGTATGGAGGGTTGCAGTAATTTTTTTTGTTGTTGTTGTTTAAAGCCTAGCACAATTGATGATTTGCTGATGGAGCATTTGGTTTCTCAAGCTTAAATTGTGCTCTTGGACAGTAAAATAACTCAACTTTGGCTCTTGTCTTGGGGATCCTGAACTATGGCAGAATCTGGCAAACACAAGGTCATGGAGACAGGGACTCCTGCACTGGCCGCCTTACTTGCTGTCTCAAATCTCTCACCAGACTTTGTAATGCAGTAGATCAAATTGTTCAGTTTACTCCAAGTAACTGTTAGAATCTTCTCTTTACATTTCAGGCTGAGCTCCAAGCCCAAGTTGGAATGGTGGAATGTCCCTCGAGGGGAACTAGCAGGCAGGACAAAGAACTGATTTTACCAGTGGTGGTACTTCTAAATGGAAAACTGTGTTGCTTTTAATAATTCTTCTTGTCTGTTTTGAAAATCTTTTCTAGTTGTGAGATCTGAGGCCTTTGTGCTATATAAGGCTTTAATCTTCTGAAAAGTTTCCATAAGCTCTAGGGTTTAAATTAATATTAATGTGTTTCTGTATACTGTCCCCAGGGAAAGAAAAGTACAAACTGTGACTGGAATGGGAATGGAGAGATATGCAATTCATTAGGCATCTGCCTTTAAAATCCTGCTGCTCACCTGGGGGATAGCACAGCCCTTGGCTGTGTGTGCTGTGCTTCTGCACAGGGTGAGGCTGAGAGTTGATGTGAAAGTGCTGTAAAAGGGTGTCTTTAAGAAATGAAGTAAATTTAAAACAAAAAAAAAAGTGTACTGCCTACAATTTAGACATTAGAGGTGACTCTAGTGAAAAGGCATGACATACTGGGGCAGAAAAATGATAGAATGAGAGTCCCAGCCATAGTTCTGAGGGAAAACCAACACAAGAGCATGTGAGCATAAAAAATTAATGCCTTCGAAACCACAAGAATGTTTCCTGCATAAGACATTGATCACCTCTGCTGAATGATAGCTCCTGGTACACATGAGGAAATTTCCAATGGCAACGAGAACAGTACAAGCAGAAATCAGCAAAGGTCTCTGAGGTACAAGTGCACCTGCAGGACTGTCAGGAAGGGAATCCCACAAGAACTGCCAAAGCAGGTTTGTGTCAGAAGATGAAGGCAAGCCTCTTCTCTGGAGATGGACTGCTTTGTGGAGGAAGGAAAGCAAAAACATTTGTCAGCTCATCTCCTTCCTGAATTAACACCATAATTTCCTGGGCCTCTCTAGCACCTTTCTTTTAAGTTCATCTGCAAAGTGCTTAATTCTGCTCCTTCTCTAATTCACAGGGGTAGACAATCTAAGACTGCTTTAAAATACCCTGTAAACTCAGGTGTTGAGAGACTGAAATTAATCAAAAGGTTAAATCTGTAGAGAAGTCGCATTAAAATCTCAGGAACTGCTGAGGAGGTGATGGCTAACTGTTCCCGAGGGAATGAAAAATAATAAAGAATCAAACAATATTTAGAAATCCTATTAAAAAAGGTATCAGACTATATATCAATCTGTATAAAAAGATTTCAAAGCCAAACAAGGCTTTGGGGGGGGAAAAAAGGAAATACTTGGCATTGTTTTACCTCCTTCAAATTAATGCATTGTTGTTCATGCTTCAGTTAAATGTCTTATTTTCTGCCTGACCTCCGTCTCATTCAGAAAGATTGTCATCATGAAGCCTTCACATTCTCCTGCCTTCCTTACAGCTCCGCATAGTTTTTATCTTACTCTGTCAATATCTTGAGAAAAGAACCCCTAAGGAAAACACTGAAAGAAATGGCAGCTGCTTGTACTTTGGAGCACAGGACTTCAAATGTCTCCTCCACCACATTTTGCTGATGCTGTCAGTGAAGCAGGGGTAACAGCAGCTTCTTCTTTGTTCAGTGTGCAGGATTGTCATCTAGGATTCAGTATCTGCAGCAGTGGGGTCCTGACATCCTCTCACGCTTCCAGATGCTGCATGAAACATGAGGAGCAGCCAGTGTCAGGGGGACGGGCTGGGAGAAGGTGTGGTGCCATGGGGCTGGGGGAGTTCACTGAGAAACCTGTCCCAAGAACAAGGAGCAGCAAAGAGCTGGGCAGAGTTGTTCAGTTCCTGCCTCCTACTCTTGACAAGAGAGAGTAAGGATTCAAGGGCTTCCTAGCCCACATACGAGACACTGTGTACTGTAAAAGTGAATCATGCTTTCTTCTACTCTATTAAACGAAGATTTTCTTGTAAAGAAATCCTTGAAAATATTGCAGGACAACTGCCTTCATGCACAGCTTTCTGCTTCAGTTGTTGAAGGGCAAAATCCTTTTGAAAGCTTTATGCTGCTGTCTTGCACAGAACTGTAATTCCTTCTAACGTTATTCTACTTTTTTGTCCTTTCTAGACTGAAAGCACTCAGCTGTTGTGGTGTGGTTTGTGATAAACACACAAATTACTGTGATCTCTCAAGACTGACTAATTTATGTCTTAGGCTACCTGACAAATAACGTGTCTCAAAGCAAGTCACTCAAGATTTTCTCCTGATAATACTTGTGATAGTTAAAGACCACGGTCATTTCAGTTAGCCTGGACTCTTTCACCAAAAAAACAGCCAGCTTCAAGCTGGCTTTTGGTGAGCCAACGTGTTGGTAAGCCATAGAGTCTCAAAAGCCTGGTGTGCTGGTGGAAGTTGTCACCTTCCTGTAGGTAATGAAGTGTAGGCACAGTGGTACGTGCTCTGATTTGAAGTTACCAGATGGTAACATGGTGACAGTAGAAAGTCCATAGATCATCTTGCTCTCCCAGATGCATTTTTGCCTTGATGGTATATAAATTTTCAGTGAAGGGCAGCACTTTTTGTTCTTTTTCAACCTTAAATTGTTTATCTTGATGTAGCTTACAGCTTTCATTTTCAAACCAGAAATGGAAGGGATGTGCTTTCTCTCAAGACAGCAGGTTCATGTTTTTAAAAGATTTTAAATTAACAGTTGTTTATCCATCTTCTGTTTTCCCACTTCATTTTAATTCTTTCCATCTTGTTCATAGTTACACTATTGGAAATGTTATTAGTCAAGGTAAAGATCAATGCAAATACTAAAGCAGCTTTGCTTCCTGCTGTTTGACCATGCAAGGTTTTCTTCTTCCCTTCTTTGAAGAAATCCTGTTTATTTTCGTAATTAATTTTAGACTGTTTTCCTTCATGGCATTCCCAATCATGGGCTGTTGTTCAAGTGGGCACACATATGGCTTGAGGACACCTGTGCAGGTGATTGACACAGCAGGCACCTTTAATCTGGGGGCAGTTGAGCTGCCTGCCTGTGCTGCATGGTGACAGCCATTGTTTGAAGGCTTCCTGGCTCACCCTTTTCTGCTGCGGGCTGATGTTTTCCACTAGATTATCTTTGCTTTGAAATGCATTGTGGCCCCAGCTCTCCTGAGCCCTGGCAAGCCATGAAAGCTGTGTTCTTCTAGTTGTGTTGTGCAGCTTAGCCTGGAAAGCAGCCAGATAAACCACAACTGCAGTTGTGAACGTGACAGAAAAGATTGGAAATTATATTAAACCTTAGGCTTTAGGCCTTAAGCCAGCCTGTAGTTGACTAGGGTCAGGGTGCGGTGAACAAGAACACTTCCATACCCATCTATGTGCACAGTAAAGAAAAATATTTGATCACCTGGTTTCATTTATTGAAGACTGATGAGTTTCATGTAATATAATAAATGTTGTGTATAAACATAGCTGTTGAGCTTTTCTTCAGGAGCTGAGGGGTTGTATCTCTTTCTAGTGAATCTGAATGCTCTGTGGATCTCTAAGAAAAGGAAAGTGTTTCAGAGCTTGGTGACACCTTCCTTGAAAGAGTATGCCCCCTACCTGCCCATAAGCATTGGTGCTGTCTGCCTACGGAGTCATTGCTGACACTGGTGCTTTGGATCCTGGTTGCATAGTTAATATTTTTCATACTTCAGGTAGCGAAAAATGTGGCAATATGACATGTTTGTTAAAGGCCTCAAATCAGCTTGTCATCTCAGCCCTGACATAGACTTGGATTTGGCTTTGCATAGCGTTGGTGAATCTAGTTGATTCCAATAAAGAGCAAACATCAGATGCCAGTACTAACATCCTTAGATCTGTCACCTGCTTAGACGTTCAGAAGTTATGAGACTCAGACAGCTGATATCTATATCACTGTTCCTAACCTGTCATGTCTGGGGGCTCTCAAGAAATCAGATATGTTCTGTGGAGTAGGGACATTCTCCTGCAGAGATCTGGAAGCAGTGAGCTCAGGGTTCAGCTGTCTCCAACAGGACCCTTCAACCTTGCATGTCCTGCATCTTGGCCCAGGAAGGAGTATGCACAACGCTGTGCTTGGCCCAAGAGGCTGTCACAGATGGGAGAGATGGCATAAGGCACCTTCAAGTATTATTCCAGGTGAACGTGACTCTGAGCTGCCCCTGATAACTTCAGTGACAGATGAAGGCTGGAGCAAGGTGCTTGATAGGCATTATGTGGCATACTTTTTATGTTACAGTAGCTGTTACCTGCTGTCAGCAGAGTATCTTCTATGGATTTGTGCATGAAGTAGATAACATCTAGAAAATAAAAGAGTAGAAACAAAGGAGTAGAGATGAAGCAAAAGGACAAAGAGATTAAACATGAATGTACAAATATCCTTACTGCCCAGGGTAAAGCATTAGCTGCTATCTTATCCTTCAGTGGCTTTTTCAGTAGAATAAGATGGCAAGAGTATTTTTTTCCTGTTCTCCAGCACACATACACAGGCTACAAATTCCCATTATTATGCATGGCACAGGAGCAAGAATAATTGCTTTAGCAAAGAGAAGCTGACCAAAAATTGAATTTGTGTAAGCAAAACTCTGCTATGTATTTCAGATATGGCAGCATTCTCAAGCTCTTCCTGTGTTGCAGGCAAATCTTCACAGCTCAGTCTGTCTACAGAAGAGGAAAGATGCTGTTGCTGCCTTTCATTCCTCAGGCAGACTTTCTGAAAAATGTAAAATGAGTTCGTGCCTGATCCCTTTGTTTGTGCCTAGTCCATCAGTATATCCCTGTTACTGTAGGACTCCAAGGAGAAGGCACGCTGTAGGGATGGTGAATGGAGGTGGCTTTGGGGAGGGTTTTGTATAGATGTGAAATCTCTGCTGGTCAATGGTCCCTTAGTGGTCCTAATTGATTATGTGCTCTGACCTCATGCCAGGGCCAGGGCTGGAGCTGCTGTGGCTGAAAGCTGGCCCCTGAGACTCCCACTGCTGTGCCTTCTGCTAAGATACTCTTCATTCAGGATCAAATCTAGTCCCCGGATACCCCCCTGGAGAATACTGCAGGGAAACCTTGCCAAGAAGGAAGTAGTCAAAGGGCTGGTGAGGAAAAAATCTGAAACAGTGTGGTGTGGGTTAATATTTCATCTCTGAACCTCTCAGCATTAATCATTTCCATCTGTTGCATGTGCTGCTGTTGACGCTTGTCCTATTGGCTCTTGCAACTGTTGTGCAAGATGCCAGATTTTCCCAGCAGCCAGGATCATTAACATCATGAATCACACAGTCTCAAATTATGGGTCTTTGTTTCAGAGCCCTTTGTGTCCATGCAACTTCTCATTGTTCACCTTGAAAAACACAGTAGGGTTTACACTGTTTTCCCCACCTCTTTTCCTATGAAATGTTTATCCTTATGCTTCTGACACATTTAACTTGTTAGTTGATGTGCGGTTTTAATTGGCATCTAAAGCAGATCCATGTGAATACTGCAGAAAAATGGAAATGCTTGCTACCAGTTGCCAGTAAGCTGACATCTACTGCATCTTTCCTCTTTAATTTCCAGAGGCAAGAGATGCTACCGTTTGCACTGTGTTTATGAAGCACTGGAGACATAGCAGAGTGTTTTGGCTCCTGAAGTTGAATGGCAGCTCAGAGCTCCTCTTGGACCTGAGCCAGCAGAGCAGGAGAGATGCTCCCACGAGGGGAGTGAACTAGCAGTGTGAACATTTTCCCCTTATTTTATTTACCAGGGAGAGGAAGACCTGACAGGCAGGGAGAATGTGGAACCACAGCTCTTCTCTCCAAAGCTTTTTCTCTGTGAGTGCTGCTGGCAGGGTAATGTGAGCAGGGTCCAGGTCAGAAGAGAAGAAATAAACCTGTGCTCTAGTCCATCAGCAGCAGGTGTAAGGATGGCCTTTGCTTCTGGAGATTAGTTTGTCACAGACTTGCACTCCTCTGTGTCTGGACCATGGTGAAAGCCCTTCTTGTACTACCCTGGCCATGGCTCAAACTATGACACCCTTGTAGCCACTGTTTGAGCTCTGCTGCATTCATATACGCTCCTGAGGAGCACCTGATGTTGATGCATCTACAGCTGCAGAATCCATTGCTTTCATTCATGTTTTTCGTCAATGATTAATGACTGTCAGGATGAAGAGTTGTACTTTACTCCCTATTTGATTTTCCATGGCATCAGCTTCCATCAAGCTATCCAAGTTATGCCTTTCCTTGCTAGATTGAAGAGCACTTCAGGAAATCCTTGTTGCTCTTCAGGGAGGTACTTGTACGTTGTAATCACGTCACCTTTCAGTCTTCATTTTGATACTCACTAAATATCGTCCTCCTTAAGCCTTTCAAGAGCAAGGTGTATTCTTTGTCTCCTGGGTCACTGTGGAAAGTCTTTTCCGCACATCTTCCAAATTTCTGCAAAGGAATTTGTAACATCTAGCTCAATGTCTCTATTGTGCACTCCTCTTTCTATTATAGGACATATTTTTTTCTGTTACACTGACACTGTGACCTCAGGGTGGGATTTCTGGACATCGTGCAGAGCCTTCCCTGAGTTTCTGCTCCGTAGTGGAGACCACCAAATTTGTGAAAATCTGTCTTCAGTGCGTCTAGATGTGGTACTTTGCACTGAAGACTTCTAAATATAAAATTTTATGGCTAGGCCCAACTTCTCAGATTGTTTCTGCTGTTCTGTATGGCTGCTTGTCTGTCACAATATTTTCATTTTACCCATCTTTGTCATCTGGAAATTTGATCATCAAGGTTTTTGAAAGTACTTCTGGATCATTGGTGAAAAATATGAGTTTTATCAGGCCTAATATATTCCATGTAAAAATATCACTAGAAACAATGTGACTTCAATTACTGTTCTTTCATAAAATTATGTTCTTGAAATCTGTCATCTTGTCAGGTCAAATCCATCTGTACAAACTAGCTTTTACCTATCTAGTCTAATTTGCCGCAAAGCTGAACTGAGCACTTAAACAAGAACTATGTAGGCTACACTACACAAATGCAGTATTATCCCTTAAACAAACAATATATTCTCCTGTATATTTTCCATAAAGCAGTGTTGATGGCATTAATTGCATCCTTAACTGCCTGTCAGCTGAACTTTGTAGCAATTCCCCCATGATTTTACTTGGGACTGATGCTGACTTAATTGATCTGTTATTGTCTAGATCATCTTCCATCTTCTTTTTGAATTTTGGGCTGAAAAAATTCACTAGCTGCACAAGCCAAAACTAATATATATCTTTGTAACACTGGTCACGTGAGTGTTACAGACAGCAGATGATTGTTGACTTGCTTCTTCTGAAAACAGATACAAATAACCATTGTTGCTTGATAATCAAACAATAAATATTTGCTTGTTGCTTTTTTTTTTTTTTTAACTCCACATCTGCCTGAGAAAGTGAACTCCATTATGTTTAGGAGCAGAATGAAAATGAAACTCATCATCAGCTAAACACCTGATTGTGGCACTTTTTCATGTTTGTATTCTTTTTTTTTTTTCAGTAATTCTTTGACAGAAATTAGAAGGAAAAAAAATACTGGCAGAGAGAAAAAGGGGATGCAGTAGGATTAGCTGTATCTAGTCTTTTCAGAAAAAAATGTATATATTGCTCACTTTAAATTAAAGATATTTTGCAAAAATAGCAGATAAAAGTATATATATTTTAGAAATTTTCTGTGTCTTCTGCTTACCAAAAGTTGTCTTTTTTCTAACTTCATATTTAAGACATGATAACATAAATATAAAAGCTGTGTGCACAACTTTGCAGTGCCTGTTGATTCTGTTGCCATTGGAAGTTTCTGACCATTGTTGTCATTGGACCACTACTGATTTGGGGTCACATAAAAAATCAAAAATACAGGATAATCAGAATCTGTTTCACTGGTGACAGAACAGAGGTTACAAAACTTCTTTCCCTCGTGTCTTTTTTTGTGTATAAGCTGTAAAAAGTTTTAGTACTTGAACCATTTCATTTGTTTTCCTCCAGCTCTTCAGCATTGAGTTGCTGTAACTGCATTTGAGAATGAAGTCACTCATGTTTGTATTATTATGTCTTTTCATTTTAGCTTTTTATTCTCAACAAGATGGTACAGAAACTAGATCTCGCTAAAAGCATAGTTGGAAATTTACAGAAAGCAGAACAAAAAAAAGATGCTGTCATCTGCAGACAATCTAAATCTTTCCTGCCTAACAGTAAATATAACTTGCAGACTACAAACATACCAGCTGCAGCATCATTGGCATACAAACGTACCAATTAGAGAAATAGAAAGGATAGTAAATGAGGGAATAGTTCTTGATTGATTTTTATGCTCTTCAGATTTCTTAGACAAATTTTATAACGGGAAAGTATGCTGAAATATGCTAGAGATGCAGCTTTGGGTTCTGACATTTAATCCTTTTTTTCCTAGCCTGACTGATTCAATGTCTGAATACACTTTGTAGCATGAGGATCCCCTTACTCTGAGCCAAATTCCTTCAAAGTCAATTCCAACAGCTGACAAAGTCCTTCAGGTGAGGCTTTTTACCTCAAAAAGGCTTTAAAGGTCTGAGCCTCAGATGTACAGCATGGGAGTTTTCTCCTTCTTTCTTCCTCTGCAGGTCAGGAACAAAGTTCAGTGTCCTCCCTCACCCTCCCTCACCCCACTTCCATTCAGCAAATACTCAATTTGCAATACACTGGAAAAAGTTCATGGAGATCTGGACCAATAGCACTGCAAAAATTCTTGGGTCTAATCATGAGGAAACTCTCTGACCTCAAGATTCACCTCCCTCCTATTGTTTTAGAGTTCCTAAATGAATGATCCAATTTACTACAAATCTGTGAAAGAGCATGAAGCTGCTTAATGCCTGGGAACAAAAAAAAAAAAAAAACATGAAGTAGAGAGGCAATTAAAAAAAGCAAAAAACATCACGCTGCCTTGGCTTGTACTTTATCTCACTGCTACCAGCTCTTTGTATACCGTGATTAGGCAGACAGAGTGTTTACACAGCCCAGACAGCAAGTCCCTACATGAAAAAGCAGTATTTTTAATTAAATGCACCGCTCCTTTTTCATAGTGACAAGTCTGCTGCAATTTAGTGTTGCTCATTCTCATTTATACTGAATTTATCTTTTTTTCTTCAATCAAGAGCTTTCCTTCTTAAATTCGTAATGTTCTCTGCAATATTTGCCTTGTTCTAGTGACAAGATCAGTGTCATATTAAGGTTCCTGAGATTTCCTTACAAATTCTGGTTTTGGTTAGACTTCATATCAATAGTACTCTGGCCATTTTGCACTTCAGCTACTGCAGCAAGGAGAATGGCCAGAGGGGTGCTCGGGGGATTATACACTAATTATTATCTGGAATGATTCTTTGTCAGCAGTTAGGTTTGAGTATTTGCATTACTAACTGGAGAAGTTTTGACCAAGCAAAGAGATCCCTTGGTATATTTTCTGTACTCATTTCAGTGCACTTGCCATTTTAAAACTGATTTTCATTACACTGATACTCAGCAAAAGCTTACAGAGAGTGTGTCTTTGAGGAAAGTATTCCAGCCACCATATAAATTCACTAGAAAGTTTGCAGACTAACATCAGAGGGGGATTTTGGGACACCTTAAGATTCGTGCCCTCATGGAGACTCTCAAAGCTTGCAAGAAGTGTCAGCGCTTCCATAGAGGGTCCCCTGTTGGATCAGGGGATGTTGGAAGTCATTCCTAAAAAACATGAGCAGTTTTTAATCAAGTCAACCTTGAAATATAAACAAGGCTGAAAATAAAGCTGAACAATGTTTATTATTCTGTCCTTCTATAGAATACATCCAGTGGCCTCTGCCATCTCTACTCTGGATGGTGAGTGGGGACCATTTTATTAAATGTGCCAAGATTTACTGCCAAGGTAGGCTCTTCTGTCCAACTGTTGAGCAGCTTCTGGAAAGCTATGCTTCTGCTGGGCCTGAGAGTACATGGTCATTTGGCTGCTGTGTTCAGAAGAAGCAGGCCCACTAACTCAAGCGAGAATGAGAGTTAAAGTGCACCTGGCCCGTGCCCAGAACTCTCAGTCAAGCCTGGAAACAAAATATTTGGAGGAGTAGCCTTCAAAATTAATCTCCCAAACTATTACAAATTTGTTTGTAATAGTATGCAGCACTTAAATAGGAGGAGAGTTCATCTTTAAGGTAATCATTTAGTGAATTTAATCAATTAAGTAGCATCAAAATATTACAAACTTCTTAGTACAGTCAATTACAATTTAATTGGAGCCAGATGTTCAATTATACTACTAATAGAATCCTTAATCAATTTTTTTCTCTCTCCTGA
The DNA here is from genome assembly GCA_013396635.1 of Penelope pileata. NCBI lineage: Eukaryota > Metazoa > Chordata > Aves > Galliformes > Cracidae > Penelope > Penelope pileata. The sequence goes on from WBMW01002617.1 coordinate 34,526, forward strand.
AATGGGAAAAAAAGCCCTGAAAGCTCTTCAGAATCCCACAATGTTATTAACTAAGAAGATATAGCAAGCAAATTGAAACACAGACAGAATACTTAGTAAATTCCAGCCTATTAGCTACTTCTTGAGGATTAGTGTACAAAAGCTATGCCTCTTTTTGAAACATTTTCTTTAAATTATATCAACTGCTTCTAGGAAGAAAAATAATATAAAGATGGTATTTCTGGTTTTCCTCTCTACATTTCATAATTAAGTTAAAAAGCCCGAAGACCACTTTAAGCTGTGCAACGGCTTTTGAGACAAACATTTTGCAAGCTTTCTAACAGCCAGGGTCACTCGAACTGCCAGGATGCGTTTTTCTGAGAAAATCTGGAGTAAATGCATCACAAAGTTGTTCATTTCATGTAAGCGTACTTCTGGCTGTAAAAGTAAATCTGACCTGAATCACAGTCCACAGACATCTTTGCCAACAGTGAGGCGAAGCCAAACAAAAATACATTTGCAAATTCTGTTCTTACCCCTAATTCATATAATTTAATAAATGCTTACTAGAATTTTATTGGATTTAGTAAATCATCCTAAAAAGGCATATCAACTAATTTTACAAAGCAATTAGAGACAAATATTTTCTTTAGTATTTTGTTGTATCGGTACTCAAAATAATGTCTCCAAATGGTCAAGGAAATACGAAGCCGGTCATCACCAAGGGCAATGTGAGGATGCTGGAATCTACCTCTTGCTTAGGGGTCTGTGCTGGCCATGGGGGTGTTACATCCCAGCAGCACTCACTCACACCCGTACCTCAGACCTGATAAATACGCATGGGTTTTGCAATGTGCACCTTCTCTAGGTACCTGCAATTGCATTCATAGGGAACTGTATGGCCAAAATTCTTTGGAGAGCAGACTGTGGTTAGGCACGTCATTTAGGTGGTCAGGATGTCCATCGAGAAGGCTTTTGTCTGAGGATAAGCCCTGGAAACCTCTTATCTTCTTGAACAGAGGAAGAGTATGCTACCCTTTCGTAGGTTACAAGTGTTCCTAACCGGTAAGGAGAGATTGAGCAGTTTGTGTCACAGAAATCTGAGCCATTTCCCCATGGTCCCGCTCTCACTGCCTATAAAGTCAGCCTCAACTTTGAGAGTCTGAGGTTTTGAGAGCTTTTTTACTTTCTTAGTTGTTTAATTAATGAGGAGATGGGGCAGCAGTATCCACCTGGGTGCAGAAGGAGAGCTGTCGTTCTGCATACATCACTGTTTTTGTTTTTAAATTGGTTTTGTGAATCCAAAAGCAGCCCAGACTTGGTCTCTGCTCAGGCTCAAAGTATAATTGCTTTCCTCCACTGACTCTGCTGACTGACATCACCCTAGGAAATTATTTAAGTGATCCAGAGACTTTCCTAATCTGTAGTTGTTTTGGACACTGAACTGACCAAAGCCTGCCTTCAGTTAGAAGTGTTGCTGGTACTCTATATCTTAAATACTTCTCTGAAACCGAGACTACTTTGCTGCTCTTTGGTGAAGCACTCCCATTACACAGCTGCTGTTTAGAGGACTAAGACTTAGCCCACTAAGCTGCCAAGAGAGGAAGAGGAGATATGTGGATGCTAGAGATGGTGGGAGAGGGAGGAATAGTGCAAGTGCCATGTTAGGTATCTAATGTAGGCAGTAGAAGTGCTTCTACAGAAGCTATGGACAAAAGGTGCCATACAGGAGCTAGGAGTTAAAGGCAACGTTGGTGATGGCCTTAAGGAATGACCCAGGGATGCAAAAAAAGAGGATGAAGCTGAGAAGGGCAAGAAGGAACTGCTATACCATTTCCTTCCTAAATCCCATGATGGCTGTACATTGCCTGCTCCATGGTGACTTCTATTCTGTGGCTAGTATGTCAAGGTAACTAATGCAGGTTGAACTAAGAACATGTGGTAATGTTGTCATTCAGAAGCTCAGTTTTGTTCCTTTTTGGAACAGAAATACCTACTAAAATAGGAAATTAGTATGTGAAAACAAGCCATTGTTGGGTTCTCATCTGATCCCATACCAAAGCGTGTTATATGAAAACAACACATACTCCACTTGCCTGCTTAACCTCATTCTCAGCACTGAACTTTAAACAACAAACAAATATTTATCTATTTTAGATACCACTTGTGTCAAGAGGATGCACACCAGCAGACTGCTGACAAAGCAGCAGGTTGCAGTATGCTGTTCAGGGAAGGCAGGAAGGTGAATGGCTAGAACACAATTCCCCATCCACCTCTGCTTGCACAGCAATTATTTCACCAAGATGTTACTGAGCATCCTGTAGAGATATGGCATGATTCAGAAAAAATACAAGGAAAGCATCATGCTTGTTGGTGACCCCTGCAGAGGTTTACCACATTGGTCACTTCATAAGAGGTAGCTAACAGCCATTGGTGTCAATTCATTGCCCTCCCTGCTTCTTTGCTCTGCTAGAGGTTGTTGCAGGTGATGTTTTTTAAAAGAACACATCATTAGAGTGAGCAAAGTGATGGATCAGAGCTGGAGTGCTTCCTACTCCCACTTCACACATTGCGTCAGATTCCTGCATTGAATGATGTTGGCAAAACTGTGAGTGTTTGTTTCAAGCACGGCTGTTAAGGCTGTGGTTACCTCATGCTATTTGTGTAACTGAACAAGCCGCAATACAGCTAAACCCAGCATTGTGTTGTTTTATCCACCAGCACGAAAGCAATTGGAAATGTCCTCAAACTAACTTTTGTTCTACAGAACAGTACCACAGAGAGATGACTGTAGAGCCAGGGTCCACCGCTCGTAAGACATTATTTGATTCTTTAAATTTGATTTGTTCTATTTCAAGCAGAAATCTGTGAACCAGAAATCAAACAAAATCTGATTTCAGAAGCACTTGTACACAGTGTGTTCAAACCAAAATATTTCCCTCACTCTGCAGCTGCTCCAGGGGACAGGGATATTCTTGATACCGACAATGAGGTCCACAAAGCAGCAAGGGAACCCCAGGGCATCCCTGCTGTATACACTGTTTACAAACAGCCCAAAACTTCCAGCTTCTCTATCCCAGATCCCCCACAGGAATGCTGGCATTTCTGAGACCCATGTCCAGCTCTGACTTAGGGATTTCAGGATGTTTCTCTAGAAGCTGTAGCAGACTGAGGGCAGATTCTGGCTTTGTGATGAGAGGCAACTGCTGCAGGAGAGCCCTATGCCTGTTGTTTCACCAAATAACTGTTAAATTGCTGTTTAACATCTTTGTCGGTGACATGGACAGTGGGATCGAGTGCACCCTCAGCAAGTTTGCAGATGATGCCAAGCTGTGTGGTGCAGTCGACACGCCAGAGGGAAGAGATGCCATCCAGAGGGACCTGGACAGGCTTGAGAGGTGGGCCCATGCCAACCTCATGAAGTTCAACAAAGCCAAGTGCAAGGTCCTGCACCTGGGTCGGAGCAATCCGAAGTACACATACGGGCTGGGCGGAGAATGGCTTGAGAGTAGCCCTGAGGAGAGGGACTTGGGGGGGTGTGTTGATGAGAAACTCAACATGAGCCGGCAGTGTGCGCTTGCAGCCCAGAAGGCCAACCGCATCCTGGGCTGCATCAAGAGAAGCGTGGCCAGCAGGTCGAGGGAGGTGATTCTGCCCCTCTACTCTGCTCTCGTGAGACCTCACCTGGAGTATTGTGTCCAGTTCTGGGGCCCCCAACACAAGAAGGATGTGGAGCTGTTGGANTTCTATGATTCTATGAAATGCATGGTGCAGGGAAAGGGCGTAAGGACTTCTGGGGTGGGATGAGAGGCCCAGCAAATCCAGAGACTGTAAGGGTGTTGGAAAGAGCATTACCTGCACTGGGCCCCAGCCATGAGGCGGTCAAACTGAAAGTCTTCATGCAGAATCTCCAGGCTTGAATTCCTGAACTTGAGGTTCCCTACAGTAGGTTGCACAGAAAGAATCCAGGCAGATCTCGAATATTTCCAGAGGAGACTCCACAACCTCTCTGGGTTGTTCTAGTGCTCTATCATCCTCATAGTAAAGAAGTTCTTCCTCATGTTAGTATGGAACTTCCCATGCTCCAGTCTGTGCCCATTGCCCCTTGTCCTGTTGCTGCACACAGTTGAAAAGAGCCTGGCCCCATCCATTTGAATCTCACACTTTAGATATTCATAAACAGTGATGAGATCTCCTCTCAGTCTTCTCCACACTGAACAGTCCCAGCTCCCTCAGCCTTTCCTCATAAGGGAGATGGTATGTTTTCTTGAAGCACTTTCAATTCGTTAACACAGTACCCAGAAACCCAGAAACGTCCTCAAGAAATCAAAGTCTTAAAATGACAGACTATTATGTTTCTACATTACTTGCTGTGGGCTTTCTGTACAGAGCATCTTAAATTATTTAATTCAAAATAGAATACACATTACCAACTGGGAATTTTTATATAGCCTTACATATATCACACACAGCTTTTTATTTCCAATGAGATATACAAAACAAACCAGTTGCCTCCAAACATGGCACAGGGGCATTCACTCGTCTTCTCTGAATAACTCCAATTCAGCCCTAGCAGGGATGATGTTTAAAGATAATTCTGAAGAAATCTATCTATGAAGATAATTTTGGTTTTCTTTTGCAGTGCCTAGACTGCAGGAGCCTGACAAAAATATCTCAAGGTAAATGCTACTATTCATGGTCCCTATGTTCCCACTGCAAATTATTCACTGTAAAGGACACTAGAAAAAAAAAACATTGGGAGAAAATCTGTATTGCACTGGTGAAGATGTTGCTAAACACCTTCTTGTAGCTGATGCCTAGAGTGGACCGGAATATTAAATTGTGCCATGACCACACGCCAACCTGTCTGAGAGGTAAGATGCATTAGCCTGAGACTAGCACAGTACTAAAGCAGCATGAGGGTTTCCAGATGTCCCAACTGGATGTAAGTCATACCAGCTCAGAAAAGATTTTCCACACAAACACTGTGGTGCTCCCTCCATGTGTGAATGGCCAAGGAGCCTAGGTTACAAATGTGTCTGAAGGAAAAGAAGGAAAAGCTGAGGTGTGAATGCATATTTACATAAAGGAAGATGCAGAAGCAGATTATGCCATTGGTAGCAGAGGGAATTAGGCAACCAGAAGCCCTTGTGGAGCTGTGGAGCTGGAGATGGGTTGGCAAGCAAAGGATGTGAGCTTGGCCTCTGCTCCCCTTCCCACCACATGTCAGGCAGCATGGCTGGGCTGGTACAGAAAGAGCAGGAGGGAGGCCTCAAGGCTCGAAAGGAATTGGAAGCTGAAACTGTGCAATGTCATGGAGAAGCAAAGTCACATATCACTCTTACTCTGGGTGATGGCAAAGGCAGTACTAATTTGGGCTTGAAAATGGGGAATATCTGTTTATAATAACACTGTGCATTTAATTTCTCTCTTCCTGTTGGCATTCTCAGATTTGTAGAACTACTGGATCTTTTCCAGGCCCTCCCATACAGCTTGGCGAAGTCCTTCCAGACTCTCATTACTAACTTACAAGAAGCATGATAGACTGATTAAGCTAATAGTTGGCTTGGATTATGACTTAGACGCTTTCCTACTTTAAATGATATGCATACAATATAGAGTGTAACAAGCACACAATTACACAGATTCGTTCTTAGAAATTGCCCAGCAGGGATAGATGATCCCTATTCAGATTTTCTGTTGAAAATTACAAATGAGTGAGCAGAACTGCAGTTTCAGTTTCTCTCTATTCTTTGCATAGCTGAGGAATATGCATGTAAACCTCAGGAGGCATACATATGTCTCTGGGTTTTTTTTGTTTTGTTTTTTGTTAAGAACTTGTCCATAGAGCCAAACTGAATTTATGTTACACAATCATACTCAGAGACACAAAACTAATCATCTCTGTTGATGACAAGAAGAGTCCTGCAAATGCCATAGGTCTATATTCCGAATAATTTTGGGGGTGTTCATATAGTTTCAGAAATCTCAAGGTAAAATCATATTCTTCAGGATAAAAATTACTGACTCCACACTGTAAAACCACTGGATATTCTGTTCTTCAGATGATGCTTGAATATATATTTCTTTCACAGACTAGGGTGGTAGTAAATCAGCTACAAAGCCTGTCTCAGATTGATTTAACTTGCAACAACATCTTTAACATAGTCAATTATTTCATAGCTAAACTTCAGGTATTATTTGTTATTTTGATTTTTTTCTGTTCCAGATGAAGTAACACTCTTCCAGTAGAAAATCTGATCAGCCTAACACAGTCTAAGCAGGAATTTAAATATAATATTAATTTAAATATTTTATACTGTATTTATTTATATATTTATATATTTATTTGAGGTAATTAAATATAATAATAGATTAAGTACTGACTTACATGCCCGTGCTCACTTGTGTGTGCATCCCGTGCCTGCTCAGATCAGCACCCACCATATAAAGGGATCAAATCTAAGCTATCAACACAACAACAACACCCCCAGGCAACTAATCAATAACCTAGAGGTTTGGTTTTGTGCTCTTTCCCCCGTTTTATGCTCATTAGAAACATTTTGCCATTTCAGTGATGTGTTCTTGTCTGCTGGATTTCTATTTTGGACTAGATGACATCCAGACATCCCCCAACCTCCAGAGGTCCCTACCAACCTCAACCATTCTGCGCTTTTCCCTTTTTTTCCCCACTCATATCTGCTTTGGCCATTTCTGTTACATTTCAGACAAGGGAGTGCTGGAGATCTGGAGTCAGCTCATGCATTGCACTGAAAGCAGGTTTCTGTTTCTCATTTTCCCCTGCAGGGAGAAGGAGAATAGCCCAGAGCCTATGCAGGTGACCGAGAGATGAGGTGCCTTCATTTGTTCATGTACCAGGCCAGTCCCTTGCTGTCACAATACTACTAGGCCAAATTATAGCTGAGTTCTGCTTTTAAACTCAGTTGCTCTTCAACAAACAACAGCTCAGTTGATAGCAGGTACAATTTTTTTTCAACAGTTAGGTTTGAACTTTACAGGGTGATTTCTGCCTTTGTTAGGTATGTGAAATTTGTTTAAAATAAAATTAATTTGGCTATTTTAATTCTTCTTTGCATAGTATATTACAGCATAGTTTAGGCAAACAAAAGTGCACTTCTAAGTCAGAAACTAACTCATTTAAAGACCAACCTGGAGGACACAGCGTGAGGAGGTGAATGCTTGCCATGGTCTGTGTGTGTCTTCACAAGAGCTCCATGATAGCACCTTCAGCCCCTGTGAGCTGGGTTTACCTGCTGGTTTCCCAGATGCTCGCATCATAAGATTTCAGAAGGATTTCAGGAATACTACTGAATTCCTGATGCTTATTTTGACTTTGACCTAAAGAACAGTTTGTTCTTTCTTTTAAATGGAGCTGTAATCAGGAATGCAGCTCTGTTTGCAGATTTGGCAGTTAATGGGCTTGTTTCCTTTCTCCTCCTCTTCAGTGAACAAAAATTGCACGTTATACAGGCTGCAGGTGGCAAGACCCAAACAGATGCCATTTGCCTTTTGATTCCTCAGATACCAGTGTGATGGCTTTCACAGTTCGACTGACTGCAGACTCATGGAGCTCACGTATTTCGACTAATGTTTGTATTCTGAGAGGCTGTATGATCTCTGCAGCTCTGGGCTAAGTTCTCCCCTTCCTTTCTGTCCTTACTCTCACAGCATGTAATGTACTGTAATGTAACTCTTTGCTCATTCTTCTTTTAACATCGTAAGATTTCAGGATAGATCAGAGCTGCCTGAAATGCCATCATGGCAGCTTCTGGATTTAGTGAGTACTGCCAACACAGACAGAGGCAGCACGAAGGGAATCCCAGCCACACACACAAAATATAAATTCTCTGTCATGCTAACGTTAATGTTCTTTCTCCTGGTGACGTCCTCTCACTTGTTCCCCCACCCACACCTCGAACTCCCACTCTACAGAAGCTTCTTTTGTGCACGGTTAGTCACTGCTTCTTCCTACCAAAATAAACCTACCTACACTTTTCTTGTTATCATGTTTGAGAGGGCTCTGAAATGCTCTCCAGCTTGGTTCGTATGAACAATCTGTGCCTTTCCATTTCTTTTCTTCTGTGACATTAGGGAGTAGTCAGCAAAGGGCCCAAGAGGCCAGGAAAAAGTTACATGTGCCATTTCAATCAACCCTGTATTAAAGCAGGCAATTTTTTTGCAAAGGGTGTACTTGACATTACACCATTTCAGCGTAGCATTAGAGACTGTGCAGCTCTTGTGAATTTTGTTTTGCAGCTGGTGGTCAAACAGAGCTGCATCCAGCAAAACTGAGGCAACTTCAGTAAAAATACTTCATTCTGAAGCACCGACATCTCACCAGTCACCAGGCTCTGAGGGCAGCATGCAATTATGAAGGCACCGCCGAGACGTGCTGCTTTACAGAACACATTTAAAGGTACCACAATTGATTCAGAGAGCACTTCCTTTTAAATATTAGAAAGATGTGCTGCCACCTTCCCCTGAAGAGCAGCCTGGGGTGCTCAAGATGAACTGCAGTCACCGAGGTGCAAGCGTGCAGGAAGGATGGCTCCTGATAGTAACACATACACTAGTAAAAACAAAACCACAGTCGTTTCAGCGTCAGACTCCAGAAGAGTAATGTCATTCTCAGAAGACACAGGTGGAATATGCATTAACGTCTTTAAATTCCAGCACCAGTTTTTCACGTGGCCTGATGGGCCCTGCGGGGCTGCCCCCTTCAGACTTTCACTGCGGCCCGTGGGGTGCGGGGCATCTAACAGAGGCGATTGCGGACGTTACCAGCGCGTAACCGCCAACCGCGCTGCCCTCAAGGCGGGGCAGGGAGCACCTCCCCGGGCGGGAAGCTGCCCGCAGCGGCTGGCTCCGCCGACGTCGCACCGCCGCCTGGCGACCAGTCCAGACACCGCGACGGGGACCGGGCTGTCCCGGGCGGCTCTTCCATCTCAGCGCCCCTCACGCACACATAACCGCACACATACCCACGCCCACTCCCACTCCCTGTGAGGAGCGGGCGCGCGGCGTTTCCCGCCGCTCACGGCTCGCGCTGCTGTTGGCGGGCACCAGGCGGACAGCGGCCATCCAGCACCGAGGGCGGGGAGAGCAGCTGGTGCTGGGCTGTGCTAGCAGGGCTTGGTAATGTGGCTAAGAGAGTCACACCTGGGAAGAGTTTGGGCTATTACAATGACCTACGTAGTGGGATCGAGTGCATCCTCAGCAAGTTTGCTGACGACACCAAGATGGGTGGTGTGGTTGAAACAATAGAAGGAAGGGCTGCCATCCAGAGGGACCTGGACATGCTTGAGGAGTGGACCCACAAGAAATTAGTGAGGTTCAACAAGGCCAAGTGCAAGGTGTTGCCCTTGTGAGGCCCCATCTGGAGTGCTACATCCAGGCCTGGGGCCCCCAGCACAAGGAAAGATGTGGAACTGCTGGGGTCCAGAGAAGAGCCATGAAGATGATCAGAGGGATGGAGCACCTCTCACTTCTTATGTCACGTCTTTACAGGTGCAGAGATACTTACTGTTGTCATGAAGCTATTCTTTTAAGTGTGGGGTTGGGTTTTTTATTTTTTGCCTTATCTGCTTTGGTTTGATATTGCTAATCTCATGAAGTGATTTCCTAATAAAAATTTGGTAACTTCATAGTACTTGTGTTGTAGATTAGTATTGTGTCACTACAGAGGTTTTCTGGTAGAACGTGGTAGTAGTTCTTTTCATTATTTTATAGTCTCACCATCACGTTGCCTATCTCGAATATTATTTTGTTATTGCAATGTTTCTGGAGATTTTACTGCAATAGTTTGGTTGCAGCATGGTGTCAGCAGAGGTTCTGCGGATGGACTGGAGTGGTATTGCTCTGTTACTTCAAGCTATGTTGTTTTGAGGCAACGGTATTGGAGCGTGGTTGCCAGTTGTATGGTAGGTGGAGGTAGGCTGTCATCTGTTATGAATCTTGTGAGATGGTGGATTTCCTTTCTAATTTTCGTGGTAGTTGGTGTTACTGCAGTGTCATAGTGGTGATTTTATGGAAGTATAATGCCAGTGTTGTGTCGTAGGTGTTATTTATGTTATTTTCAGTTTGAACTGCAGAAAGTCAACGCTAGTGGAAGTGGGCGCAGCGGGCTCAGTGTGGTGAGGGTGGGTTCAAGTCCCACAGAGAAGTGTAGGGTAGTGGCGGTGCAAAACCTCGGTGTCTTACTGAAAACACACCAAATAGCATGTAGACAAACGAAAAACTTGTGGAGACCAACCTTTGCTGTGATTGCAGCACCAGCAGATGTCAAAGCTATGTCCCCACAGCAAAATGATGGATACTGCATCTACCTGCTCCTCAGATTTGTGGTTAAATTTGTGCAAAACAGTAAATGGTCTGTATGTTTTTGCTGAGGTGGCTTTTGCTCACTTGTTTGTTACTACTACTGTTTCCTGTTGCAAATAGAGCAAAGAATAGCCTCTGTAGTGAGTGCTTTGAAAGAAATCACTTTCCATCAGGATCTCTTGATTATGCAGCAGTTTCTGTATTGCATTACTGTGAGAGATGCAAGGATGGCGGTATTCTCATGTATAGTCTAACTACAAGTTAAAAAAAAAAAAAAAAAAAACCTTTGTTGTAAACAGCAAGAGAAAAATACTGCCATACTTTATTTGTAAAGTAATCGAAATAGTTAGGTGTATAAAAAAAAAAATTACCATTTACATAGAGTACCAGAAGAAGATCCATCTTCTAAATTGCATATTTCTCATTTAGCCCTGTAAGCTGCCCTGCAGGTCCCAGTTTTTGTATGGTAGCTTGCTTGCATAGTTAAAGTGGTCAAACCTAGAGCATGTTTGGACCAAATGACAGGAATTAAGTGAGACTGCAGATAGAAATAAGATTAATGCCCATTAATACTCGTACACACCACCTTATAGCCCTCAGGGGAAAACAAACACAAAACCACACACCAAGTATTGGAGAAGTAATGAGGTGAAAACAGCTCCAGAACAGCATTGCAAGATACTGGTCTGTTACGAATGCATTAATGTGAGCTCTTGATAAGTTAAATTTTCCTTTGGGAAAAGAGCTTGTCTGTTGGTTAAAACTTCTCTGTCCATGTACAAGTTTGTCTTGCAAAGCAAAACACCCTTTGATCTTCAGCAGTTCCTAGGTCATCAGCATTTCATCATGGACACTGCTGGTCTGCTACCCATGCACCCAGGGTGGCAAGCTGAGTTTTAATTGCATTTTGTTTGCTTAAATTTTTGCATGGATCAACCCTTTTATATTCACTTCACCCCTCTGTTCATTAAGAAGGCATATGCAGTCGTGCCCATCTTTGATTTCACCTCCACAAGATCTTCTGGAAGAGCACAGACTCAGGCACTAGTTCTTCTTGCCATGGATACAGCATCCAATTCCTATTTGCCATGGAAAGAGGAGTTCGTTGGCACTTGGACTGGCACCCATAGCTGACAAATCAGCTCCTGCCCTGTCCAACACAATTTTACCTACTACCCTTTTTATTGAGATTCAGCTTAGTCTTCAAGATGTGCAGCAGTCCTGTCACACAAGCTTTTTGCATGCATTTTTATCTTTTGCCATGTTCTTTTTCCACAGCGGAGGCAAGTGTCTTTAATGTGCAAATTGACCTTTGAAATGTCAAGCCCACTTTACCAACAGTTAAAAGTTGTAATTAATATTTGTTAGGGCTAATAGCTAGCATGCATAATTGAGGACTAATCAGCTAACATTTGCATTCCCCCTTCTGTTTGCTTTTTCAGGAATTATCAAGTAAGACTGTTATCCACATGAAAACTTCTTGTCATTCTGCTACTGCAGAATAGTCACAGAACACACATTCCAAAGCCGTGATTTAATAAGCGTACTTTAAACTTGACAACCTATGATGATTCAACAAGATGAGAGAAAGACAAGGGCTTGATCTCAAAACCCTGATCACTGGGAATGCATTTCATAAGCCTTAACAAACAGGAGAGAAACAGATCATTGCAAAGAACTGCTTCGGCTGTTCTGCATTCCTCTCAAAAGGTGAAAGAGTCCAATCAACCATTACTCAGGCATTACTGACAAGGACAGCAATTTGATTTCAAGAAGCACTGCCTATCTAAAAGATTCAGTGATTAGGGAACCGCTCTCCTTTTGGATGCAAGAGGGGAGCTTGCACTTTGAAGTTCTGAGAAGGAAGTGCACTTGCCAGATTCTTTAAGAGTCCAGTTTACCTAGCTGATTATAATGTCATCAGTGGTTTTCTGACCATCATCCAGGTCCTCAAGGACATTCAGTGTGTACCCAAATGCTGGCAGGGAAAACAAGTTTTGGCTCAGAGCCAGGGCTAAGACACAGCAAGCACACAGCCTGGAGGCAACACACGCTCATGGCAACATGCAAAGTTTTCATATAGTCTCAGCTCTGCTTGTTTTTTTTTATTAGTAGTAGTATTTTTTACCCCTTTAGCAAAAAGGAAGAGCCCTCTGTCTTATCTGAAGTATACTTTCTGTTAGAGCATTTAGCCTCTAATTCTTCTCATTTCAGCTGGAAAAAAGGCAATCATATTGAGGCATTACTAAGGGGCAGGCGTTAGTAGCCTGAAAACATCCAGTTAAAATAGGTTTGATATTAAAGAATGACACTTCTTTCCCTACTCCTCCTGATTGCACTGGTTGTGTGGATGCAGGGCATAGAAAACACTGCCTGGTGGATGGACTGGACAATACTTTAGGTTATGTTGTGCTGTTTATTACTTGCACAAGAAACCGAGTGAAAATACCACACAAGTGATAGGCAGAGAGAACAGCCTCGAATCCTCTTGTTGAAGGAAACTGGATAACTTCTGCTTAGGGGAGCTTTTCTCCCTTGGCTGGAAGTGAGTGAACTAGAAAAAGCCATAGTATCACTGGGGAAGAAATGGGAAGCTATGCTATGGAAAATAGAGTATGGAAAAAGAAATGTAAGCATATAAGACCTTAAGAACTTAATAAAGAAATGAAGTTGGCCAGGCCACCCCAAAGGAATTCTGGGCCAAAAGGAGGGACTGTGGAAGTTGCCGGTCATCATGACTGGTGGGAAGTAAAAAATACACAAAGATGAGACAATAGCTGGAAGTATATAGACACTGCTAAGACTAACCTTGAGCTGTATCCTTATTTGTGGACTAACCAAGATTGATGTTTAATATTCTAGTCCAGTAGCAATAAGTTTTCCCTTATCTAGAGAATTTATTGTTTGTTTATCTGAGTGTATAGAAGCATGTAAACCTAAAGACAGAATAGGGTTTAGCCTCAGGGCTTCTGCAGAAGCATTTGTTCTCAACAAACAGCAAATGCTAAAGCTGAATTTGTTTGAGTCTGCTTTGCCACTTATCGTATGACTCTCCTAGTATGTTCCAAGCATCAAACAATATGTATGACCTTCAGTCATCTTCTAAGTGACCTGTTTAGGAGCAAGTCCAATGTTAATGTAACTTCAATGAAAATGTAAATATGTGTTCGATTGTTGCAGGATGAAACAGCACTTCCCTGCTTCTAACCCTATAGGGTGAGCGTATTTTCACTTTGAAAGTGTTTTGTACTTCACATATATGTAATACATGAGAAGCCCAAGGAGTGCTGTGCTAGGATGTGTAGAGCATAAAAGAAACATCCCCAGATGTGAGGTGTATGTAGCTACGAACTCATACCTCATCTTATTTTCTGCTGTGTTGTACACTGTTAAGTGCACTAGCTGCCTCCTGTACATGAGTATCAGTGCTCAGAATCTTGCCAAGAATTTAGTTTTCTGGATGACAGTCTAATATTAGCCAAAACAAAACTTGACAGTGGAAAACAGTCAGGCAAAGCTGTTCATTCATTACAGGATGGTTCAGACCAGGCTAAGCTGGGAAAACAATAAAATATAAAATGATATAAAACTGCAGAAGTTAGTATTCAGCAGTGTTCACAAAGAAAAATCCTATCCATTTCTAGCTTTCATTTTGCTAGGCAAATAAACTACACTTTTTTTTTTTTCATTTTTTCTCTCTTAGGTAGCCTGTAGGCATGTAAAACATCAGGCAAAAATACAGAAAAAGTACTGAGAAAGAAAACCAACAGCAGCTGTACAGAGGTGGAGGCTTGGAAGAAGTTATTGCAAAGGAAATGAGAGGGGAAAAGAGGTAAGGAGGCAAAAATGCCTGTAGCCTTGGACAGAGCAGTATTAAGCAATGTAAGGCTGACAAACTCAGGTAAATCTCCTATGTAAGTCTGCTCACCTTGATTTCTTTGATAAATATACTGAAAGCATGAAGGCATTAGTTGATATATAAATCAATATTCATACCTTTGGTATATAAAGGATTGTAAATAAATGGTTATTTTCATATTTGCATCTTTGATCTCTTCTTTCTTGACCACTTTTAAAAAAAATAAAATAAAAATTTTCAAGTCTTTCCTTAGAGGACTGCGCCAAAGTAGTAAGATTCGGGTATACCAAGAAATATCTTAGGTCTGTCTCTGTGTAGAAGACTATTGTGCTATGCTTCTCCAGCCATAGCATACTCAGCTACTTGCCACACACTCTGGTGATGAATCTATGATAGTGGGCCCTGCTGGAGTTTATCTTGTATACCCTGATACAATATCAGACTCATTTTTTTCTGCCACATGAAATCAGAAGTGCTTTTTTATTGCATTCCATTATTCATAAGCAAGAAACAAAAGAGCAAGTCTTTAATATCAGTGCTTGTTGGCCTCTTCCTGTTCATACTGTGACAGACTACTCCACAAAGATGTCACTCAAGCTTTCTTTGGCTGTAATCTTTTCTAAGTGCATGAACTTAGTTGGCTCCATATAGTTGGGCTACTAGGTCCAACAGTGATAAGTAGCAAAACTCCATGTGACTGAAATTAAAAGCAGACAAACTCTGGTATGGATTCAGGCCTTCCTTAGATATTCTCCATATTGTGCTTCTACAGTTGATGGTATGGGCTTGAGTTTAAGCTGTACACTATCATTGCTATGTTATAGTTGTTTCAACAGGAGATGTACCTGGAGTGTTGATCCTTGCTTGAAAAACAGGAAAGAATGAGGGGATTGCTAGGCATTTTCCTTTTACAGTGTATTTTGATAAAGCAGTGATTGTTACAACATTTCTTCTCACCTTAAAATTGATAACTGGAATAAAGTTTATACAAAAAAGTAAAATGAGACATTAAATTCTTTTTAGACAGAGACTAAAACTGCCTAAAATGTTTGAGCAAGGGACTTAAATTTCTGTTTTTGACAGAGGTTAAATACATCTTAAGAAAATTGTATTCCCAAGCAAAAGGTATGTCACAAGTGTGAAAATAAAAAAGTGCAATTTACATTTTGAACTGATAAAAGGAAAGAGAAATTGCATTTTATTGTTACAGTCACCCTTTGTCAGATCTTTTGTAGCTCTTCAGATAGCATCAATTTAACACTTATTTTCTATAAATATGCTATTTTCCTCTGTGGTGATTAAGCAGAGTACACCAGAGAACACACAGATGAACTGAATGTGCCTCTCTCAGTCAGCGATTTGCCCTACCATGAAGGTGCTATCTAGGTATAGATGGAGACGTGTATTTTCCTCACGCTCTATGTTCTGTTTCTGTAGTTTTCCAGGAAATGCAACAACTTCCTTTGCTTAACATGTATTTAAATGTATGTCAAGCAGAGCAAAGAAAGCAATACCAACAATTCTCCTTTTAGAACAAATTCTGCTTTTAGAAACAAAGAAAGCCATACCAACTATTCTGCTTTTAGAAAAAAGAGAGAGGATTCTGTACCCAAAATCTTGTTTTGAGGATTAGCCTTCGAAAATATGGGAAAAACCAGGCTAACACCACCAAGCAGTCACACTGATCTGCTTGAAAACAACGTTTTGATTTTATTTCAGTTCTATTTGTCTGTTTATTCTTTTCACATTTTTTACGTTCTTCTATATTAAAATGTAATGGTAATATTATAGTTATTGTTTATTTTAGTAGAATAGATAAAAAACTTGCAGTTGGGGGATATTAAAAAGGGTATTAGAAGATTGTAAAACAATGATAAAGCAAAAATTGATGCTGCTTAGGCAGATATTGACCATGCAAAGGAAATGAAAGCATAGTCTTGTGGAGAGAAAAAGATAAGAATAAATGGGCCAGTGGAAAGAATGGCATTGAAGTCACAGTTTGCATCAGTGTTCACAAAGACTGCAGAAGCAGCTGCTGTGGCCTCTAGAAATAAAGAGTTAGGCACAGAAACAATGAAGATGATGTCCCTCAATGCTAAAAAAAAAAAAAAAAGACACAGTAATCAGCAGAACAGGATCTTCTCCTTCCCAGAGCTCAAGAGGTCAAAGACTTCTAATTTTTATGTTAAATAAGCACTAGATTGAAGTGTCACAGAATAACAAATGAATCGCTTTTTTAAGAAAGATTTCTTTAAAAAGGAGTTGTGCAAATATTACATTGTCATCTGACATCAGGATACACAAGCTTCTCAAAATGACAGAAATACAGATGTGCTGTTGCAGATGGCAGACTGAAGCAAACTAATGTCTAGATCAGTAAGAATGATGATTATTTTTTTAAGACAACCAAGTAGAACAGTTTTCATCTAATTACACTTAAGCAGAATATTTGACTAGGTACCACCAGAAAAATTACTATTTCAACTGAAGAAGACAGTATTTAATAGAAAAAAATTTAAAGTGGGCATAAAGCTGCTCAAAGGTCATATAGCCTTGGGCAGCCCGGAGAGAGCTGACTTGGAGAAGTAACAAGCAGCAAATTTGGGTATAATTTTTCTAAACACTTAAAAGTGGGGAACACATTTGTGAAAAGTTCTAATAACACTATGGACAAAAAGACTTGTACAGAAGAAATTAAATAATTTCAAGGACTGGAGAAACAGCGATTGAGTTAAATATACCAGTGCCAAGAGCATGAACATGAGTTTGGGAACCAAGAGCAAGATTTTCCACTGCAAAGGAGAGACCAGCAAGACATGAGTGTATTAGTTGGTCACAGAAGGTCTGTGAGCCACCGAAAATTAATGGATATGAAAAAAGCAAATGTGATCCCAGGATGTATCAAGCTATAAATTTCCACAGAGAAAAAGAAATAGTAATGCTGCCCGGGAGTCAGAAGAGACGCTTTTTGCTCAGACACAAACAGACAACCGAGAAAGACAGGCATATCTGAAGAGATGCTGCAGAGGGCTGCTATCATTGACAAGGAAATCTTCAGAAGGAATAATCTGTGAAATAATTATCAGAGGAGACAAGTGATGATTTCACTTTTCTGAGCCCGTTGCATGGGTTGTACATATTGCAAGGGATGATATAAAAAAAAAATGAAGTATATATTAAAAGCTGATGTCAAATTAAGGACAAGTAGGTTCACTTGCTGCTCTGTTAGTCTTTGTGTAACAGAAGTGTTTGGAGATGGAGCTTGGTGAGACATGGCTCACCATGGTGGGTCTCACACCTGGACAGTGGGACTGATGGTCTACATGAAGAGCCATGGGAGGGATGCAGACTGGTTATTCATTCTTTAGGAGCCTGTCATTTGGGTCACAGCCTGCCGTTGTGCCTCTGTGCTTTTCTGGGCTTGTAGAGGTGGGCTGGTGGCACTCCATGATGGGCCTGGGGGCAGCCAGGGTAGGGTGTGAGCTGAGCCCCACACCATCACTCTTGCCTGTCTACTCCTCTTTGTGAGTGCGTAGCTTTTACCACATAACTTAAGAATGATTACTAACGCATCATATGCACTCTATTTGCCTTTTCCAGGTGCTCAACATACATAGGCACTCCTGTAGTAAATGGGATGCATGACTGGAAAAGTTCTGCATCTGTGACAGCAATGCCATGGCTGGCCACATGCCTGAGCTTCAGAGGAACCGCACAGCTCAGTACGATTTGCTGACTTGAGTCCAGAGCAAATCCCACGCTGAGCCACATATCACAGAAGCTCAGAGCCATCTTCTGAGCTCCGCTGAGAAGCTGAGGCAGGTGAGATGGAGGCCATGCTCAAAATAGAGTAGGCTGTATCTGTCATCAGAACAACAGGATAGGCACATCATAGGGTCCAAAAATCCAGCAGATAAAAGGAGCTCTGACTGAGATGCTGTTGTTAGCATCTTTGTAAGACTGCTACTTTTTAGCAAAGTAAGATACGGGTCTCTCTATATGTTGTCATTTCTTCACGCATCATGACAAAGCATGATGCTAGTTTGACAGGGAAGAGATTTCTACAGATCCCTCTGCTTGGCTGAACAAAGTTATCCTAGTGAACGGCAAATAAACAGAATGTAACAAAAGATTTAGTAAAGCTCTTGTTACTGAGCTTGAATTTTAGAAATGAGAAAAGACAGATAATTAATTCTATTAAAATGGCTGCTCTTATTTCTATTCTAATAATCTATTCTAACTCTACATAATCATGATGGTGCATCGATTAGCTCACTGAAATGTAATCTGATTAGTGGTTCACAAGGTTGCATTTAATCTAACTGATTGTCTAGTGCACGGCATTTCTTATTAGTTGGTTCTGTATTACTGCAGCTCCTAATGAACTGTCTGTGCATTAAAATTCACCAAGTAAAAATAATTACCTAGCTCATTCTGATTTTTTTTCTAGTCATCTTCACACCCTGGTCATTTTTGCTGTATTTGAAGTTATTTGTAAAGCCTGTATTGTTAACAAGCCACTAAGATGCATATAACGTGTTTTGTACGTGTTCTTATCTGTTTGTAGTTTTCATATGATTTATTTTTCACTGTTTTAAAGAAGGCTTTCTTCCCATGAAAACTACTATAGCTTCTTTCTGCATTTTCACACTGTTGGTAACCTCCTTGGTGAAAGTTGCCCAGCTTGGTTAGTAGTTCCACAGCTCTATTTGCAGGAAGAAATCACAGCTGTAAGACAGACTTTGCAGTGGTTTCAGTTTTTTTTCTATAATGGATTAGTTCTTATATTAATCCCTATTAAGACAACTAATTGTTTATAGAGAGCAGCTTTAGTAGCAACGCTAAGGTTTTCAATCTGTTTTTGTCTGTGTATTGAAAGTCATTCAGCTGTGAAAATTTACACTACTATCTGTGGACTTGTGCCAAGGAAAAAGGAAGGTCACCCTTTGCAAACAGACAACAAAAGCATTTTTTGCAGCAGTTGTTTTGGTAGAAGAGTTAAATCTAGGACAGTGGAGTTATGGCTGGTCAGGAAAAAGGAAGTGTGGAACAAAGAAACAATTTCAGCCTGGTTGTAAGGAGGTTGCAACCCCACTGAAGCCACTGAAATCGCACTGAAGCTGAATTGACCTATAGTGTCTTTAAAAAGACAATCTGTATCTAGGAAGAAAAAAATGTGTATGTATTTGATGTAGCCATTAGAAGGTGCATTAGCTGAACAGTGACATTTTCAGCCATCCCATTGTTCAGTGGTTAATACCTCAGAAAGCTGGGAGAGTGAAAAGTTTATTTTTCTGCTGTCCTCCTCATTGCCAGACCATTTCACTTTCTTATATCATGGAAAGAAGCGCTTTTACTCTACCCTGCCCAGAAGAAGCTCAGCTTCTCTTTGTGGGGAGGACCAGGGTTGTAAATCTGGAGCCTTGCAGTAGAGATCATGGATGCTGGTATGTATTTTGCAGGTGTTTATTGCCCAGGTGTTTAAGGTCATGTTTTCTGTGGCATTTCCTGGAGCTGCTCTAGACACATCTGACTTTTTTTCCCTCCATCAAGTTCAGCTTGATCATGAAGCTAAGGAACCTTACATCTGTTGATAAATGATATAAATGTAAAATTGGATCCAAAAGACATAAAACTGCTTGAGTGTTTGTAATCGTCTCATAGTTGAAGCTGATGCCTGATTACAAAGCATATCTCTGTGAGCTGCCTCAGGGTATTTTTACCTTTAATTTATAGGCACCATGGCAATGGAAATGAGAGACCAGACACTGCTGCTGTCTGTGGAATACCCTGCCTGTCTGGTGTGGGGCTGCAGGACAGGGCCATGCTGGGATGGCCATGTTGCACCCTGACAGACTGTTTGGAAAGGTAAGCATATGTAAACACTCCTTAGTGGAGAGAGGCATTCAGTTATGGGTATTTTGTGTGCAGCAATAGAAAAGGATGCATGGCAGGGGTGTAATACCTATTTTTCCTCTGCTGCTTTGCATGAAATGTGCTTAAGCTGCAGTAATCAAGCTTCTTCAGCGGTTCTATCTAGTTCTATCTGAGTTTTTGTTTTTGTGTAGCTACACAGTGAAAATACTATCTTTCTGCATGAGTGAGAAGACTTTTAGAACAAATACAGTAGAATGGTGTTACGTAAAAGCTGCTTTTGAGGTCAGTGTTTCATGATAACCTTGCTGAATCAGAGATTCTCCCCGTCTCAGGGCCAGCTTTGGATGTGAGTGAACAGCACAGAGGCTGGAAGAAAAATCTTCTGCTGTGCTATTTACACAACAATTGAGACGCAGCAATTGGGAATGGCAATAACAGGAATAGTCTGGTTTAATGAGAAATCAAACGTAGCTTCCGGATGCTGGGTCAGGCACTTAACTGGAACCGTCCTAGTCAATAGCTTGCAGTCTGCTCTGCTGTCCCGTGCTGAAAACTTGCCTCAGTCTTCCACATAATTCAGAGTCCTTTCAGATCCAATCCTCTTTGTTTTACCAGCTACCCTGTCTGACCAGATAGATGGATGTTTTCAGAGTGGAAGAAGCCTTTAATGTTTTTTCCCCTCTTCCTATGTGTCCTTGAAATCCGCCTTGAAAACCAATGACTCTGTGTAGCACGCTGTAGCACCATGTGGGGGAATCAACCCACCCAACATCCAGCTTCATGCTAAGTCCCAAGAATGTTACCAGTAAGTCAAAAGGACAACAGTGTATATGACTTTACTACAGCTCCCGTATTCTCTTTTCAAGCAAACACCATGGGGAGCATAAACAGAAATATATCTCTGTTTTCATTTGTTGGCTTGTGACAGCCCTAGCGCTGAAATGCTGTGTGCCTGTATGTCCCTCAAGGGGGTGGATGTGTGCTCTGCATGTGCCTCCTTTCGTCACGCCGTTCCACCACACCGCACAGTGCATCTCCAGATTAACAGCCTAAATGAGCTGGAGAAAGTCTTTTTGTGAGAAGCATGCTTGTCTCGCCATGTTGATTAAATGCCTGCTTTTTATTCATGGCTCCTTCCGCTCTGATAAACATCAGAAACAGCCTAATTATGCATTTCTCACTACTCAACTTGTGTTCGTTAATCGTATCTATGCATATCTCCACATTACCCTTCAGAGACTTGGAGTCAGATTTTCAAAGGTTTTTAAGCACCTTATTCACAATCATTTCAATGAACTATGACAAGGATGTTTTCCACAAATTCTTGTTTTCACCAATCAATGTGAGGAAAGCTGATAGCTTGGGAAAACATTGCACAAATCATCTGAGTATAAGTGAGGCAGAGAATGAAAAGTGCAATCAGCTGTGGGTTTTGAGATTTCCAAATTAAGTTTCACATTAGACAGAAAAATAACTCTGAAACAGAGTCAGTTTAAACATTCTATTTTCCACTACATAATTGGAAATTGCTAAATAAAGGATATAGAAATAAATTTTTTTGAAAAATGTATTATGAAAAATGGCATGTTTTGCTATTGTCAAATATTTTCTTTGTGTTTTCCTTTGACAAAAAAAAAAAACTGTCAATAGAATTTCACCTGAGCTGATGTTTTATATGAGCTTACCATTTCCATAGATTTTTTCTAGGATTCTAATGAAAACATGAACTGAGTCTTCCCTCTAGGACCAGTTGAAACAGTTTCAGCTCCAGACCTGTAAATATTCATCTTTTGGTAAAGTCACTGTGCAATATGGACACATGTGCCCCTTCCTTCTTTCTGTAAAAACTTCATCTCTAGCAATGCTCTGAATAAAGCAGGGAGAGATTACATGAGATGTTTTTCTACCATCGAGCTAAAGGTGTCCAACAATTCCTATCTGGAATTTCATGGGATTTTCCAAAGAAATGATAGAAATCTTCAAAGCAAACAAATGTGATCAAATTTCTGTTCTCTAGCAGTCAGAGACATGCTCTAGGCAGAGACCAAAGTCTCCTGTCCCCTTCTAGGGGTATTGGTGTGACCATGGATATTGCTGAAATTCAAGTATGTCCTCAGCCTTTTCTGGAAGGTCTCTAAACTCCAGCTTCAATGTGAGGGACAGAGCTGCTCGTCAGCCATGTGTAGTACAGGAAAGTGTTTCTTTCTATCAGGTGTAACTCACCCCTCTTATCACCTTTATTGGCTGCCTTTTTTTGTGTGTGTAGTGAGTTAATAGAAGCTTTGTGGCAATAATTATATTTTTATATTTACTTTATTTTATATTTATTATATTTTATATAATTATATTATATATTATATTTTTATATGCAGTCATGGGGTCTCCTATTGCTTATCTTCTTCCTTCCACCTTCAGATTATGCTTAGGCAAGGTTTGTTCTCTGAGAGGCATTTCAGAGTTGAAAAACAGAAAAGCAGAATTTCTAAGACCAGATTTCAGTTCAGTTATATTTATTCTGCTGGATATCCATATATCTGTGTATCAATCCCAGCATGTCTGTAAATAACTCTGAGGAAAAATGTCTTTTATATACTACTATTGCGCAAGTCCCTGAAGCAGTCACTGAAGCTTTGATTTTTTTTTTNTAAATGCCTGCTTTTTATTCATGGCTCCTTCCGCTCTGATAAACATCAGAAACAGCCTAATTATGCATTTCTCACTACTCAACTTGTGTTCGTTAATCGTATCTATGCATATCTCCACATTACCCTTCAGAGACTTGGAGTCAGATTTTCAAAGGTTTTTAAGCACCTTATTCACAATCATTTCAATGAACTATGACAAGGATGTTTTCCACAAATTCTTGTTTTCACCAATCAATGTGAGGAAAGCTGATAGCTTGGGAAAACATTGCACAAATCATCTGAGTATAAGTGAGGCAGAGAATGAAAAGTGCAATCAGCTGTGGGTTTTGAGATTTCCAAATTAAGTTTCACATTAGACAGAAAAATAACTCTGAAACAGAGTCAGTTTAAACATTCTATTTTCCACTACATAATTGGAAATTGCTAAATAAAGGATATAGAAATAAATTTTTTTGAAAAATGTATTATGAAAAATGGCATGTTTTGCTATTGTCAAATATTTTCTTTGTGTTTTCCTTTGACAAAAAAAAAAAACTGTCAATAGAATTTCACCTGAGCTGATGTTTTATATGAGCTTACCATTTCCATAGATTTTTTCTAGGATTCTAATGAAAACATGAACTGAGTCTTCCCTCTAGGACCAGTTGAAACAGTTTCAGCTCCAGACCTGTAAATATTCATCTTTTGGTAAAGTCACTGTGCAATATGGACACATGTGCCCCTTCCTTCTTTCTGTAAAAACTTCATCTCTAGCAATGCTCTGAATAAAGCAGGGAGAGATTACATGAGATGTTTTTCTACCATCGAGCTAAAGGTGTCCAACAATTCCTATCTGGAATTTCATGGGATTTTCCAAAGAAATGATAGAAATCTTCAAAGCAAACAAATGTGATCAAATTTCTGTTCTCTAGCAGTCAGAGACATGCTCTAAGCAGAGACCAAAGTCTCCTGTCCCCTTCTAGGGGTATTGGTGTGACCATGGATATTGCTGAAATTCAAGTATGTCCTCAGCCTTTTCTGGAAGGTCTCTAAACTCCAGCTTCAATGTGAGGGACAGAGCTGCTCGTCAGCCATGTGTAGTACAGGAAAGTGTTTCTTTCTATCAGGTGTAACTCACCCCTCTTATCACCTTTATTGGCTGCCTTTTTTTGTGTGTGTAGTGAGTTAATAGAAGCTTTGTGGCAATAATTATATTTTTATATTTACTTTATTTTATATTTATTATATTTTATATAATTATATTATATATTATATTTTTATATGCAGTCATGGGGTCTCCTATTGCTTATCTTCTTCCTTCCACCTTCAGATTATGCTTAGGCAAGGTTTGTTCTCTGAGAGGCATTTCAGAGTTGAAAAACAGAAAAGCAGAATTTCTAAGACCAGATTTCAGTTCAGTTATATTTATTCTGCTGGATATCCACATATCTGTGTATCAATCCCAGCATGTCTGTAAATAACTCTGAGGAAAAATGTCTTTTATATACTACTATTGCGCAAGTCCCTGAAGCAGTCACTGAAGCTTTGATTTTTTTTTTTCTGCGATCTTAATTCTCTTTGTTCACATCTGTAAGGCTTTGACGACAAAACACTGTCAAAGCACAGTATTGATTTCAATTCCTAAAGTATTTATGTATTTAACTCAGGAAATGCAGTGCTTCTAATATATAGAAAGACAAGGTAGGTTTGTGAGTGACTGAATATCTTTAGAGAAGGTGGAATAATTGATTGGCCAGTCATTTCTGAGAAGCATAAAGACATCCTTCAGAATAGAAAAACATTGAATCATTTCCAGAACCAAGAAAATGCAGCCATGCAAAGCCTGAAGCATTTCACTTTGTCAAGTGTCTGTGGAGGAAGCACGTCAGTTGCTGGTGAAAACATTTTGTTTTAGAACAAACCAATTCAGAGTGTTCATCCATAATAGAAAGCAGAAGAAAGAAAATAGTATGTATGCTGTCAGATCCACAATCTGTTTGCATCCCCGTGCTTTGAATGTCAGATAATAACCATATATTTGTGTGGAAGAGGGCTGGGTGAGCTTTGTGTCTAATACATGCTCTGTGAATACGTGACTGGAAGAGAAACTATGGCTCCTCTCTTGAGTGTGGCTGCCATTATGATGAATTTCCTCAGTTATAGAAAAAAATGAGGATCACGTGGCTCAGCTGCTGCAATACTCCTTTGCCAGTGCAGAGAGTTTTTCCTCTGCTCTCATTAGGTGTTTTTTTTATTTTCTATTATGTTGGAAAACTGCTCCATGAAAGGAAATTAGTGTCACCAAAAGATAATGTGTAGTAGCATGGTGTACTGAAAATCCTACCACTAGGTGGGAGCATGAATAAGTATGTTTTATTTGTGAAGTAAACTGAGACTTTAATGAATAGGGAACAGCCAACAGCATCTAATATCCTAAAATAACATATATGGCAGGAATTTCCAGAATTACTGTTTACATTGTGTACCATGATCTGAGAATAAAAAGTTCATGATTTTTTCAGGTACTCATGAAACTTTTAGATTATTTTCTAACTTTTGAGACAGTAACTTGACTGACAACAGAGATTTATGTTCAAAATGACTTTTAATTTCCAGAAAATAACCATTGTTAACACTTAAGATGAGTATCCATAACAAATTTAATTCCTGTGTAAATACCACCATTTTATCCATCTGCAAGTATGCCCATGCAATGGAGCTGTCAAAAGTAGGACTATGGAAAGATTTTAATGAATGCCTCACCCACTGGATGGCTTTCTGCTTCATAGTACAAGTAATCCCTTACAGATGCAATCAGGGAAATTATTTCTGTTGTGACAAGATGTACAGCAGAGTCAGGTAGATATAAAGACGGAGGGAGCAAGGCATGGAAATGGAAGGAAAAAGAGAGCTAGAAGAGGGACCATGAAGAGGCTGCTCAGAGCCCTCAGGAAGAACAGTGATGGTCAATGCTTTTCGGGGCTTAGAAAGGGGACAATGTTAGATTTAAGTGATCATAGAATCATAGAATGGCCTGGGTTGGAAGGGACCCCAAGGATCATCAAGTTCCAACCCCCCTGCCACAGACAGGGCTGCCAACTTCCAGATCAGGTACTAGATCAGGTTGCCCAGGGGCCCACCCGTCCTGACCTTGAACACCTCCAGGGATGAGGCATCCACAACCTCTTGTACTTGCACACATTCAGTCTCATGAGGCAGTCCTGGACTTGCTCTACCCTTACAGTGGAAGGGGATCTACTCCTCCAGTTCCCACCTAGAGGTTCAGGAATGTGAGGTTAAGTGATGCTGAAGAACAATCAGAATTTAGCAGAATCCTGAGTATTGGTGGGAGGAGGTGGAAAGTATGAAGAGAAGTTGGAATTTCAGATCTTGAGATTCTATGCCTGGGAGAACAAACAAGAAATCCAGATATGAAAAAGAGTGAGAGATTTTTTTTAAAAATGTGAGTGTGCATATGTGTATGCATGTGTGCACGTATGTGTTAAAAGGTGGAGTGGATAATTCTCTGCAGCATTTTGCTTGGAATAAGCTTTTCTTCATATTTTACACTCAGTGAAATCAAGATGGAGACGGGAGTTCCTGGGGTGACCAGGAATGTCATTCTAGATAATCGCCAAAATTTCAGCCCCTTTGTGCAATGATATTGCTGCTTGTCTGATGAATCTCTACAAAAGAAAAGAGAAGTCCATAGACTGTCATTTTCCATAACTAGTAGGTGCAGGTATCACAATTTCCCATTTCTTATCTAATATTGACCTATAAAACCTCTAAGATATTTAACTCATTTGAAACATGTTTCAAGTGATTTCTATTTTGCAAAGCTCTTTTCTCTATGGTTAGATATGCTGTCTGTACAACTGGAAATGATTCAAAGTTTATCTGTCAATAAAATCCCAACCATGTGTTTATGATGTCTCATTCAATTCATGTGATGCTTGCCCACCGTGTTAAATAAACAATCTGCACCTGTCAGTTGTTACAACTGTTACTAGAAAACTTAGTTATGAGTAACATAAAAGTGTGCATTTGATAGACATGCTATTCCATTGTTCAATAAGGTATAATTTTGTAAAATGATGGATTCCAGTCATCCTTTGAAGATTTACATTAAACAATATCCTAGGAGAAGAATAGCTAAAGCTTTAAAATGCAGGCTATAAATAATATTGTAGCTAATACTTTAGAATTCATACAGTTGCTGTGAGCTACAGTAGCAGTTCAGATAAAATTTCTAACCAAAATATTGAATGATATTTAACTTTAAAAAAAGGGAAAAAAGCAAACCAAGAAAAGAGAATTGTTACTGTTTTGTAAATTGTTGATTTATTCCAAAAAAATTATATGTACATTCTCATTGTTTGTCTGTTTTCTATTCTTCATAACCTAAAGAGACATCTTCTCAACTGTTCTGCAAAGCCTTTGTGCCACTCCAGCCATGCAAATTTGACTCCTGGCAGAAAGAGCTAGCAGCAAGGATGCATTTCCACGGTTGAGTAGTCTGCTCATGGAATCACATCAGAGCAAAGACCTCTATGACATTAATCAGCTTTTTAAACAGTGCTTGTTCCCCTGTGCTCAGTGAGCCTGCCAGAATACTTGGAAGCTCACCTGTAAGTTTGTGTGGGTGGAGTTGAGGCAACAAGATTTTAGTGCAGAAACGCTCAGATATAAGAGTCGTTGTCCAGGGATATGGGCTTCTGTCAGACTCAAGCTTTTTGCAATACTTGTTAGGCTGGTGTTTCTAGCTGCTTTTAGCCTCTGTAGTTATAAAGACTTTGAGACTTCTGAAAGAGTGCTAGCTCAGCAGATTTGTCTCATTGGTCTAAAGAGTAGCTACAATCTTTGTACTGCACTGCTTTGATTTTTTCCTGAAAGAAAGCCAGAGAAGCAGGGTAAAGGAAGTAAGTATTTCACTTTGCTAAAACTAGTTATTTGATCGCTTCCTGAAGATTTAGAATTCAAGTTGCCTATAATGTGGTGATAATGTTTGTAAAGTGTAAAAACTACAATAAGGACACAAGAAAGAGGAAAGTAAGATAGGAAAAGAAGTAGCAAGACTAAAGGAGAGGAGTTAAAGTAAACAGAGGTAAATACAAGTAAAACAAAATCTCAGTGGCATCGCAAGGTAACAAAATTATTGATGAAACTCAGACATGGAGATAGACGTCTGAAATGTAAGTTAGGAAGGATGCTGGGAGGAATTGGCTCAGTCGTTAGGAGTAAATTATCTATTCATACAGTCCCCTCTGACTTTCCCTTCATTTTCTGTAGATGAGGCCTATTTTCATGTTGAGGTAGATTGGCTTCATTCCAAGTCTTTGTTTGCATGCCATCAAAGTAGTGGCAAGAGAGCTTTCTTTCCATGCTAATTATGCTCTTTTAAAAGACAGTTGCATTACATATATGGGTGAGAGCCTGGTTAATGATTCATATCACACAGGTGACTAAAAACAGGGATAAAGCCAAGCAGTTATTGAGGGTGTGGTGAGATTTCTGTCATGATTAATTCAGATTTTTTCTAGGCAACATGTTTGACCTATAATTTCCTCAGCTGAGCCAGTGCAAAGCCAGCAGTAGTTCCAGAAGTGTCTGCACCTTCATTTTTTTGAAAGTGTTAATTAGTTACATTCAAGCTTGGCTAACAGCTTCTCAGCTGAATCCTTCCTCAAGCAAGTATGAAAGCAAAAAATAAAAAATAAAAATTAAAGGCAAACAATTGCCTGATAAAAATAGCCAAAGGAAGTCAGAAGTCAAAAATTAATGAATACCAGTGGCATATTGCAATACACACTGTTAACCTGGTGTATCTGACGTCTTAAAGTAACACTGGTATGCCAGAGTTGCTGGAAGCACTCCAGTTTATGTGCTGTTCCTGGCATAAGCATTTCCTACAGCAGGTCTTAATGCAAGAGTGGAGCATCTCTGGTACAGAGAGCATTTCTCGTCCATAGGACACCACAGGAGTCCCAGGCTTTGCAAGTTCTTTGGCAAAATAGGCAAAGCTTCACTTAGATATTTTCCCATGAAAGCAAAAGTGACTGGAAAAGTAAACAATTCAATGGGTATTGAAGGTGGATAGAGTTTTCTTTTTTTTTTTCTTTTTCGTTCTGATGACAAAACATAAGCATGGTGAACTATGAAATAGTGCCTCAAATGCTCAAAGGACAAGATCTTTAATTAAATAGTTTCTCTAGAAGTTTGACACCGGTGAGGCTGTTTATGGCCTTCATCAGTGCTTCCATCTTGCTGAGCCAGTGTGAAGATGAAAATATCTGTGATATCTGTTCTCAGTTCCTCCAGGCATCTGGGCTGCCATGAGGAGAAGGACCCATAGAAGGTCACCCAAGAGCAAGGCAGCATGACTGAGTTGGCTGCGTGCTCATAATTGCTATTTCTCTCCTTCTAATAACAAGAAGCAGACTACCCTTGGCAGAGAGTCAAAGCTGAGGCCTCTGAGCATGGTTCGTCAGCATGATGGACAACTAACAGGCTTGAAGACTCCACAAGACTGGCAGTTTAACAGTCTCAGCCTGTGATAGGATATGAGGCATCTGCATGGTCTCCTGCTCAGCATCTTTCAGTCACACACCTATCAAGGCTTATGTAATGGCTGAGAGTCATGGCTCCCCTCCTGCCAATTTGGCATTTCTGAGGCTCCTGGTACAGCCAGAGGTGGTGAACTGACAGAAATGCTTTGGATACTATTTACAGACCTACTCAGCGCAGCAGGAATTTTCTGACTTAAGCAAAAGGAAGAGTGGATCTGTGTTACTGCAGAATCTCTTCCAATCAGCATGGACAAAGAACAGCCCAGGAGTAGCTGCTATGAGAAATCATGCTGTGGCTTCATGTATGCAAGAAATCTCAGCAATGCTATGATCTATTGGAGGTGGGCATGAAAGACAAAGATTGGTTCTTCTGAGATGACTTTTGTAACTAGAAATGTACCCTGGAAGGAGCCATCCTGACAAACAGACTGATGGCTCTTTTGTCACTTTTACTGCAACTTCAAGGCTGGAAATCTGTTATTCTGTTATCTGTTGTTCTGTGATCTTGGCTGCTAACAGGATTGTTCATTCAAATAGCAACAGCATGTCAGTGCTTTGAAAAGGCTCAGTGATGCTCAGCAGCTGACGCTGAGAAGCGAAATTGCCATTATTACTCCTATAAGAAAGAAAAAGAGATTTTAATGACATCTTTGTCAACCTTTTGCAATGCTGTTTTTAAGCAGCTTAAAACAGTTTCCAACTTCAATGATATTCAGCCTTTTCTGACCAGATTCACAGGCTTACAAGCTTTCTAGAAGACTGGTGGTACACAGCTGGCATGAGCCAGACCTGACAGATGCCTATATTCAAGTGGCACCAGCTGGGCTGAAGCCCATGGGAAACCAAAGTCAAAGTGACTGAAATCCTGTATGTTATCAGCTACTGCATCTCAGACTGATCTTAAATGCAGTTCTTTTAATCAGAGCAGTGGATATTTTTCTTTGGGATTTTCTTTATAATTTTTTTAGGTCGTTAGTTCATGGTATCCAGAAAAAAAAAAAAAAGAAAAACTGGAACACAATTTATAGGTATGCCTATGCTTCAGTGGTGAGGTAAAATGTATACCTAATACTGTGAGTCACATTTTGATTATAATTACATAAAATTGCATCTGGGAAATGTAATAGCAATTTCTTGAAAATTTGACACGGTGATGGGTGTAAGTCAGACTAAGACCTTCTCCTGTCTCTCCCCTGAAAACATACATTTGAAAAATATGCATCTTTAATTCTGCACACACTGCTGCTATTAGCCACATGCTAATCAACTGCTGTTAGCTAGCAGTGCAGCATGTCACACCCAGCACAGTGTACTGACATTGCAGAAGCATCAGGTCGGTAATAGCCCAGATAAGCAGATCCTTTACATGGAAAGAGCTTTCCACAGTTCTTTACAATGATAGCGTTGAGACAGTGATGTCTCCTAATGAATGATGTCTTGTAGCTTACTCAGTTTCTCTCCCCTAGGTCACTACATAGTATACTTGTTTGCATTTGAAGAATCCAGACAGAAAACTGGCCTTTGGCAGGAAGACAATGAACATTTTAATTTAAATGAATCCCAAGCAGTCTTGCATCCCTGTCTTCTGCTTCAGCTCAGAGCCATCTGGCTGAACTCTTGTGTTCATTCTGGGACTCTGGGCACTCTGACAGTGTCCAGGTGGCACTCTGGGATGAGTGTCCAGGTTCTCCAGGTAACTTCAAGCCGTGGCCGATGCAGTGCCACGGGTCTGAGGACCTTGCATGACGACTGATTCAGTTCACTGAGATAAGCTGTGAGCTCACAGCTCACACCTGAGTGCTGGTTGCAAGATTGTACTCAGAGAGTGGTAGTCAATGGTTCAACGTCTGGATGGAGATCAGTGACGAGTGGTCAGTACTGGGACTGATGCTCTTTAATATCTTCATTAGTTTATTAGTGTAGACAACCAGTTATGCTATTCATGTGTTGTCTTCACATAGAAACCGGGTTTACATGTTGGAGATTTGGATGAAGATAAATGTTTGTTCTGACTCCAGGATAGCTCCATTTGTGCTAGAACATCAAGACAGAGTTTGTATCTGTATCTGGTCTGAGCCTCTGGCTCCCACAGCTCAAACTTCCCCCATTGGACCCTGCTTGTGTCCTAATCCTTCCACTTGCTCACAGGTGCAATGGGACTTCTCTTACTCTGGAACAGTCCTCAAGACTTGGACCCTAAATCCCAGAGGCTGGATATTAATTTACTTATGTAATCATTAATGTCTGCTCCAATTTTTTCTGAAGTTTGTGCTAGTCCTTCCACTCAGGGGACTTTGGATAAGCTTAGCATTTAAAGGCAATAGTCTGCAACCGTCTTCAAATGAATGGGCTTGCTAGTGAGCTCATTATATAGGGCATTTCATTTCTCTGCTACATATAAACAGAAAGATGAACATGCCAATCTATTTTAGCTACTGGCAAAAGGTCGATAGCTATTCTCTTTCATTTAATGGAAAGAAAGCATGAAGAAGCACTATGATTTAGTCCTACTATCTCTGCATTAGTTTAATTATAGTCAAAATGAACAAATCCCTGAGTTCACAGGCAGTGCTCACATCAAGGAGAAATCATTTATCTTTCTCATTACTTTTGGTAAGAAGTTCTGGTAGCTAATACTTTTAACAAAGCTTGTTTGATAACAGTGACATTTAATAGTGAGAAAGCCAAGCAAAGCTGTTCCAATTTGGTTGAAGATGAAAACTCAAAATTTTCAAATATGAATTCTTGAAGACTCAAATATTTTTAATTAATACAATATTTCAGATGCTGAAGTACTGTATTAAGGTTACAAGGTTTTCAGCAACTTCTGAAAATGCTGCATAGCACTGATTTATTTATTTATTGGCTCAGAAGGGCAAGAATGACTGCAGCTGACTGACTGCTACATTCATACTGAGGTGGGATGACAAAGAAGTATTCTGTGTTTGGATTCCTTGTTGATGCAGAGTTCCTAAGAAACATGATCTGTTCTCAGCACTGTCACTTGCTATATGCAGCATGAAACTGCCTCAAGAAGAGGAAGGGGAGGAACTTGGGCTTCTGGCAGTCACAGCTGTTAAATCAGTAGTTAAAAGAGAAATGTGTTGCATGAGGACCATCTTATTGCCTTAACATAAAACTTACCTTGTCAGAATACATGCCCATTTGTACACTAAGGCTAGGAGCATGTAAAACCAGAGTCTAACTGTGGGCTCTGAGCACCTCAGGGTTCTGCCCTTCAGAGCCTTTATTGCACTGGGATTTTGCTGATTAAAACCCTAATGTGCAGAAACTTTACAAACCTCCAGAAGCCATGTGGCAAACAAATGAGAGAATGAAGGGTTTATTTTTTTTAACCTAACTGCCTTTAGGCAGTACTAAAATTTCTGAATGTTTTTGTAGGTATCGTTCTTAATTAAGTAATATTATTATAAGTAATTTTTAATTCATATTTGAATAATAATGATGTCATTATGATTTATTTAAGGAAACTACAGCCCTTAATAATAAACACTGTCTTCCACTGTGTGTAGTATTAAGGTCTTCAAACTGGTACCTCAGCTCTAATTTCCTTGGGAAGGTGTGGAAACAAATCTTTTCCTAGGTGTTTCTAAAACAAGGCTACTAAACAAGGAAAGTAAACATGTACTTCTCTAATGAATTGGGTAGGGCAGCCTCTATTTCATTTAAAAAAGAACAAAGGAAAAACTCACAGATAATAGTTCTACCTTGGCAGGAAAGACAGGCAGAGATTAATATGACATTCTGCTGGTACATGCCTGTGTGTATGAATGGGAGATTGATTACATCCCATAATGAAACTAGACAAAATTATATATTTCTACACACTGTGCATAAAAGGCAGGAAAAAACTGTGTCTTTCTTTTTGAACTAAATTTTCTAGGACAGTAAGTTAGTGCATTCCTAAATAATGTCCTAGGAATATTTCCTCATTTCATTTTTTCACATGTAGTATTTATTCGTGCATATTTCCCTGTATATCAAGCAAATCTGTATATATGCTTATACAGGTTGTGAGGAAAGATTCACGTCTCTCAGTACTTCTGAAATAATGATCCGGCTGTGTTGTGAAGGGTAACACTTCTTGTCCTTGATAGATAGGATGGCAAAAAATAAATTGTGTTTTTGAATTCTCCTTTTCTACTATTTGTACAGTTCCCTGTTTTTCAAACAGCAGCAGATTGAATATGTATGTCAAGAGAAAGAGAAGATCATAGTGCAGGAGACCTTACTACCTGAAACTGTTAGTTTGCTCTGCTGGAAAGGAAGAGAAACGTAGGTTCTGCATCAGCTCTTGCAGATCCCCTAGAGATGCAGAGATTATAGCCAGGATGGTATACATATATATATATATGTATATATAAACTGCCTTGTGATTTCAGAGTAAAAAAATCAACCAAGGTAATTCTATTTTTATGGAACACGTGCAAAGAGCTCAAGACCAGGCAGGAGGCACCTTCCTCCTGCAGTGCCAGCTGACTTGTACGGCTGGTGATGATTCATTCATTGCCTGTTGGCTGGACAAAGCTGGACAGCAACTAAGGTCTGGATGTGGCATATGTCCCATGGAGTAATGACAGCCCATGTCAAAGTGACGTACTTCCTCTTCAGCTCATGTTTGACCCTTATTGTCATTCTTGTTGATCTTTCCCAGTCTGGTGTGAATTTAGTATTGTGCGAATTAAACACAAGGAAAATGGTTTTGCATCAGCTACTCTTCTTTCAGCAGGCCATTCATAATCTCCGCTAACACAGAAAGCAGGCCTGCAGCTGTGACGCAGCTTTCGAGTCAAGCAGCCTTAGTTCTTACTGTATTTCCACTTTTGTTTCCCTTCCTGTGCAGAAAAACAAAATAAATTATTTTCTTTGTTGGCCTGCTTGGATGAATTTTGTTTTCTGCATTTCTCATGGAATATTTCAATACTACTGGTCCCCTGGGCAATGGACCTGAAAACTGCTGAACACTGACTGCACTTCAGCAGAGCACATGTGCAGACACAAAAGTTTAAGCATGCATTGAATTGTTTTGCCGGTCCAAGACTGGAGTTAGCAGCATATTGATGCACAAATGATAATGAAGTCCCAAAAAGAACACTGACTGCTCTTGACTGAAGGTCCTAAACCTGAATTTTCAAGGGAATTGGATTTTATTCAGATTATACAATTCTCTGAGATTTTAATGAGTTGATCTCTGTTTACGAAGAAGCCTTAGGTTTTTTCCCAGACTTTGGGATTTTTCTTCTGTAAGCTAATGACACACAGAAACAAAACAAAACCAAAACCAAAACCTTTCTTGAGTTTCTGCCTCTTTCTGCAGCATTGGAGATGTTCACAGCCAAGTGTATTACTGGAGTCTCTGCTGTCTCAAATGAAGTAGGACTGGCTATTGAGTTCCATTTTTTAATAGACTTGGTTTTCCCAAACAGGAGAGGACTTTTCTTGAGACTACTTTTTATTTATTTGTTTATACATTTTATAGATGAGAAGTATATATTTATTTATATAAATATTATATTAAGTATACATAAAATATCTTAGAATATATAATGCATATAAACATAATATACATAACATATATAGTCGATTCTAGAAAAAATAGATTTTATAAATTTGCTTTAAATTTTATTGTTAGGTTTTATTAGAATTATTAACTTACTAAATGTACACTATCTTTTTGAATTATTAGATTTTATACATTTATTTTTTAAGAATATTTGAAAGATAAGCATGATCTTTCTATTCTTCATGAAGACAATTCAGACACATGAAGGCTCTTACAAAAACCTACTCTCCTTTTCTCTTGCTTTCAGAATCACTTGATGTTATAAATGAATAATTCTAATATAAGCATTAAAGAATGGCTGTTGTCCACAATTTCTAGATTTTACATCTTCATTCCATAGATTTTGCACTAACTTTTCTTAGAAGGGGGGCTGAGATGGAAATAGGCAATCTTTCTCTGACTACAGAGATTTCTTTGCACTCCATTGGAGAGTCTATAAATTGTTGCTTAACTGTAGGGATCAAAAGTAATTCAGGAATACAAAAGATCTATTTACCTCATACCCGTTCAATCTATTTGTTTGTTCCATAATCCTGGTTAAGAACCAAGAGCATCATTTCAGGCTATCAGAAAGAGCAAATACATGGTGAAAATAATCAGTTTTGAAGTTTGTGACCTGACAGGAATTGCGTAACATATATGCTCCCATTTAACATTTATTTTTGCATTCGTTTCTTCAACATGCTAAAGAATACAAGTTGTGATTGACTTCTAATGCTGTAAATAAAAAACAAACAAACAAACAATCAAACAACTAATACATTATATTAACGTTATAATTTTTTGTTACTGGAGAGGTGAACATTTCTTCTACTACAGCACAGTTTAAAAACTGAGTACCCATTCTCTTTCCTAGTACTTAAAAAGAAGAAAAGACAAAAAGGCATACCAGATTCAACTCAGATGAACTTATAGTCTGATGCTTAAACTACAGGAAAGAAAAAAGAATTTTTCTCAAGAACACTAATGATGAAACACACGTAAGTATGATAGCTAAGATTTATTGGGTCTCCCACAAGACATACCTTACTGGCCTATTCAAATGATAAAGAGACATAATCGACCTGGATTAACAATTTATTAATCCTAAAACTAGTGCTTATCATCATGTGCCATGCAGCAAGACAATGTGCTGAGTTCTGCTTGTTAAATCTGACTACTTCACTATCAGAAGAAAAAAAGTATAGTTATATCCAACAAAGCTATCAATGAGAAATTAGTTCAATGACTTATCGTTCTTACCATTTTATTAAGGAATTGTATAACTTCTCAGCTTGTATTATTTTGAGCTTCCTACCCTAGCTCAAACCCCCATACACTGTTGAAAACTGAGAAAAATTACTCACTTAACCTGAGCACCTTGACATCCTTGTTGCACTGAGTGCTAACCAGAACTAAGTTAAATGGCAGAGGTCAAGATTTTAGTGGACCTTGGGCTAAATATTTGTGAGTAAACACTGCCCAACTTGGGAAATAGAAAGCATGGAAATATTTATGTCTCTCCTGGCAAATATCCTTTTAGATTTTCCTAGAAAGATATTTAAATGATGCAGTGTTGCTTTCCTGGACAGTTAGGATCTTGCTCACTCCAGGATATCTCATCTCATGTGATGCAGGTACTCATTTTGTTTGAGAAAAAAAAAAAGTTTTCACTATAAGAGCTACCAAAGCCATTAAAATATTTTAGCAAGAACAGCAGCAATGTTTCAATAGGAGTTAGCCAGAGAGGAAATTAAATGTTCGTTAGTCCTCCCTCCATGCCAGCAGGGTAGATCCCAGAATGAATTGAGAACCTACACAGCACAGCTTGCATTTCAAAAAGGCCACGCTGTTGTGAATAAATGCAGTGGATCTAAACAGAGCAGCTAGGTGGCAGAAGGACAAAGCTGCCACAAGGTTACTTGCTGTAAATATTACTTGAAGTCTGTAATAAAATACACATGGAGGCACAGAGTAAAGCCTGGTAAAGTGGGATAGGAGATATCAGCTCCTTTTTGACTTTAAAAAAAAAAAAAGTATAAATATTTGTAAACCTTATTAAGTGGATCTTGTTTATAATAAGGTTCCACTTTTCTTATTGTCACTGTAGTTGCTGAGAGTTTACACTGTTCTTGTGGCATCTTGGCACAAATATGAATGAGTGACTCTGTAGAACAGTCTCTATATCCTCAGTGCTGTAACCAAAGGAAATGCAAGCAGAGGTTTAGCAACGTAAAGTCTATGAAGATGCTCATAACATAATGAGTACAGTGCTGGAAACGCATACATCCAGAACAGAAAACTGAAAAAAAAAAAATTTGCTTTTTCTAGAGATTGGTTCACCACTCTTAAAAGAGGCTTCAATAGCTTTTTAAAGATATTCTATCAAATATATATTGTG
This sequence comes from Penelope pileata, assembly GCA_013396635.1. NCBI lineage: Eukaryota > Metazoa > Chordata > Aves > Galliformes > Cracidae > Penelope > Penelope pileata. The sequence goes on from WBMW01002617.1 coordinate 71,739, forward strand.
TATATATATATATAGTATATATATATATGTGAATCCTGCTTCTTACTAGGAACTGGAAAGAAGGTGTCTCTGATCCAAGAGTGTTTAACTCCAAGATAAAACAAGGACAAACAGTAAAAAAAAAATGCTGTTTAAAATGCTGAGAATGTTTGGACAGCAGGAAAGCAGCTGATATGACTGATGCTCTTCTTACAGTCCTGTTTCTCAGAGGCTCCTGCCTGTACTTGACTTCAGGAAAATAAGTATATACCCAGACCAAGGAGAAGTATATGACGGCATTGCTGTGTCCTCTCTTCTTACGTTGTTCAGCCGGCTTGCCCTGACTTATACTGACAGAGAGTACAAAAAGAAAGGGAAAAATTATCCAAAAATTCATTTTCTCCCTTTTCAGCTGCTCACACAATTATGTAAATAGGCAAAACAAAACCAGAAAAAAAAAAAAAAAAAAAACCACAAATCTTTAAAATCTTGACTTAAATATTTAAACACTAGCATTCTGTTTGGATCTGCACGGCAATTTCTGACCATCATGACCATAAATCTTTTGATTTCCTGATCCTAGAATGTCTTCTGCTCTGTTCCTGACCAGTCCCCTTTAGCCTCCATCCTGTGCTCAGGGGTATATGCATGTATGTATTTTCAGCAAGCACATCTGCATATCTTTAAATTGCTATTCTCTGCCTGGTTTCCTCTGCTCCCTGGATGGTACACCTGCAACCTGGCACGTTTTGCTTCCTGCCACAGTTCAGCAGTTGATCTTTTTTGCAAAGTGAAAAGAGCAACAGTGAAACTACCACACATTATCCAAAAAGTGTCTTAGAAAACAAAATATATTAGAAAGAGCAAGAGGGTGTTCTCTGAACCCTCTGCTGTTTAGCATTAGCTCAGCTTGGTCTGATACTGGCTGAGTTAGGAAAGGAGGCCTTGTAATTGCAGTAAAAGAAATGTGGAAAAATGAAAGAAGCCTGTCCTCTCTTACAGTCTCTCACTTTTTTGCATTTTATCTCTTCCCTCCCATATCAAATGATCATGCTAGGTCAGCCTTTTGAAAGTGCTAAATAGGGTTCTCCATTTTCACTTATGCTGGATCCATTAACTAGCCATGAATGTTAACCACAAAATTAGTAAAATGATTATTGGTGCCCAGATGCATTAATAAAGCCTCTTTTGTGTCACAGAACAGAGGTTAAGCTGGCAGTTTCCAGGAGCCCAGTGTTACTGAGCAAGTCTTTGTGCTGGTAAAGAACCGCCCTGCCTCTGCCCTGTTCTGCCGGGAGTGGAGGCTGGTACAGGGATCTGAGTTCACCTCATTACCAGAGTACAGGGGGAAGAAGATGCTATTTGAGGTATCTCTGTGCATGCTGGCAGTTAATGATATGATCACCAGCTACTGGTATGTGAAGATACCTGCCAGATATTAAGTACTGTAGCATGTCTTCAACAGAATCACACAACCACAGAACTGTAGGGGCTGAAGGAACCTCTGGATATCATCAATTCCAGCCCCTCTGCTAAAGGAGGTTCCCTACAGTACAGGGAAGTACAGGAAAGCATCCAGGTGGGTTTTGAATATCTCCAGAGAAGGAGACTCCACAATGTCTCTGGGCAGCCTGTTCCTGTGCTCTGTCACTTTCAAAGTAAAGAAGTTTCTCCTCATGCTCATGTGAACTTCTGTGTTCCAGTTTGTACCCATTGCTTCTTGTTCTGTTGCTGGGCACCACTGCAAAGAGCCTGGCCCCACCCACTTGACACACATCCATTAGATATTTATAAGCATTGATATGATCTACACTTTTTCCACATTTTTCTGTCTTCTGATCCATTTAGATCCATTTGATCTTGCAACCAGCAGAAGACTCAGCACTGATCCCTTTTAACATCTTCTGTTTGCTAGAAGGCCAGACGCAGCACAGCAACTCATAATTTAGACTGTGTGTGTAGAAGTAATAATTAACATTTTTTGTTTTTTTCCTCTTGTTTAAAGACTTGGCTATGAAACAAAAATTGCTGTACAAAAAAAAAAAATGACAGGCGCACACTCAGAACAAAAGAGATATCTGGGAAATGATCTGAAAAGAATTAAAATGTCTGAGAGAGAAGCGGTGATTTTGAGGAGCCCACAGGTGCATGGAACCTGACTGCAGCCCATCCTTAGTTTTAGGAGACTCTGATGCTAAGGTAACCTTGATTGCTGCATTTAGATTTCTTTCCAGAGATCTGGATGCAGTGAAGCAGTGTAATTTAATCACAGGGAAAAGATCTCTGTGCAGTGGGCTGTGATGGCTGTTTCCCCTGCTGCAAGCACAAAATTCCACTTATGGGGCCACACTTTTACATTTTGTTTCATGTAGTTTGATGCCTATAGCCAGGTTATGTTCTCTATGGAAACTTGGGAACACTCAGCACCTTTGAAAATCAGGCTACCCTAATTTCCTTGGCTTTGAGTGCTTAATGAGAATTGCTTGAGCAGGTCCATGGATTTCTAGAATTTCCCTAAGCTTAGAGAAAATTAGAAAATTAAAAAAGAGGGAATCTTCAGTATTTAAAGATGCTGCGAGGGTTACAGTCCAGCATCTTGCAATTTTAATGAGTTATCCCACTAAATAATTGCTGGGAAGGAAAGCTCTCCAGCCTCCTTTCTTTATGACATTGCACAGGAAAAACATGGGCACCCAGCACTTGCCTACCCTGGTTACATTTAGGAGACGTGAAGTTTTCACAACGGATCCATAGATTTTCCTTTATCTGCTGCTGCAATTGACTTTCCATGGAGGTAGATCACAGACAAAATAAGCTTTTTGACTCCGCCTCATGTGATGTCTTCCATAGCTGGCTAGGGAAAGTGCTGCAAAACACAAATAGCAGTCGGGAAATGATGCACAGGAGAATACTTACCAGTGGGCTCATCACTGAAATGAAGGGCTGTACCGAGCAGGGTGCTGCCAGGGTCTGTCTCAGGTCTGGCTTTTGTCTGTGGTTTCTGTAACAAAGACAGTGTGTCTCATAGCTCCAAATGACAGAAATCCAAAAATATTTGGAAATACGATTTAGATGATCTTATTAGCTGGTCAAAATTATCCTGTCAACTTGGCATAATGGCCTGGAAAAACAGGATGCTATTCAACAATAACAGCAACAACAACAAAAGCAGTTATTCCTGTTTAGGCAGGAGTTGTCACTACCATATAACAAGACAGCACTGGGTATATCTGGTGTGGTAGCACTTTAGGCATGCTGAAATTTAAAACCTGCTTGCAATGAAGTAGTGCTTTACTTTACTCAGGACTGGAAATATTTGTGCTCTTTATCAGGGAGCGTAGTGACAGGACAAGGGGGAATGGTTTAAAACAAAAAGAGGGGAGATTTAAGTTAAATGTTAGGAGGAAATCCTTTACTCAGAGGATGATGAGGCGCTGGAACAGGCTGCTCAGAGAAGTTGTGGATGCCTCACCCTGGAGATGTCTTTAAGGCCCCTTTCAACCCAAAACATTCTGTGATTCTGTAACTGTGATCACTGTAACTGTGATAGAGCAATATAATAGCCAAAGCATGGGTCCAGTTTTACATGCATCATTGCAAGACAGATGCAGAGCAAGAGAAAATTATCCTGAGCAACACTAGAAAGAGCAAAGATCTAGAAAATAAGTGAGAAGAACGGTTTGTATCATCCATTCTTGAGTTTGGAAAAGGCTGTTGGCAAAAAGGGGGAATCCTCCATGTTCAGAGCAAACAAAAAGAAATAATGAGGCTTAAGTTCAGCAAGAAACTTTGTGTGAGACAGAAGGGAACCTTTGCAGTGATAGGGAAAGGGAAACACTAGGACATGTCTCCACTGCTTTAATACCTTCTATCGTGTTTATAACCCATCACATTACAAAGAATACATTCATGTTAGAAGAAAAAGAGCAAATGGAATAAACAGCTAAAACACAAATGCTCCTAATACTATTTCTTTGAGGCACCAGCTGCCAGCAGCAGTTACAGGAGCTGGAGCTAGGATTTAAAGTTGTATGAAACTTCTAAAGGAACTAAGCCATTTATGTACCAAAATTCATATTAATAAAACATCTCCAGGGATGTTTCAAAGGCATAGACAATCACAAGTAATGCAAAAAGAAAAAAAAAAAGGATTTGTCTTTTTTTGCCTTCATAAACACTCCTGTTGACTGAAGGAAGCTGGGATTTTGAGGGCAGAGTATAAAGCCCTGAACTGGATTATTCAAGGGTATTTTAGAAGGTGCATATCATTAATCAAAGAATATTTACCAAAATGGCAAAGTAAGATAGAAATGAGCATAATACTCGCTTTCGCTGGAAGCCATGCTTGTTCATTGATTTGTGAGCAGAAACAGAAACCAAGAGCCATTTAGAAAAGAGAAGGCAAATGTAAGAGAGGTGATTATACAAAGTGAGAAGGGAATCTCCTGAATTCGCATCTCTGGCTGGTATCAATCCACACTTGGAATAACCCACTTCTGTGGGTTTGTAATTTAATTCTGCATGGCAGATCTGGGACTCTGGGAAGCAGAAGTGCTACAGGAACAACAAGGCTGATTGTAGATAAATTACATCATTTTCATTGTCCTAATAACTTTGAGGACTGGGTATATCCCCTCTAATTAAAGCATTTGAACCTCCTTCCACACAAAATCGCTTAGGCATCCCTGAAAACTACAGCTCCATGGACAACCATATCCCCATGGAGAGAGAACAAAATTGCTTTTTTACACCAATGAGCCATCACAACTCCACTATGCTTGTACAAAGCAGCACTTTGGATTTGCAGACCAGGAATGCCACGCATTTTTCTCACAAATGGCAATATCATCAGAAAGGGAAAAGTCTGCCTTTATAGCATAAACATGTTCTTTCTATGAGAACTATGACCTCTAAATACAATTCATGCAGCACTATTAGAATAGAGAGTAGCTTCTAATTTGTCATTACAGGAGAAAATTCTCAAACGTGTTTTCAGAGCCAGCTCACCATAAATCCTAGTTGTGTTCCTCCCGCTGCAAAGCAACTAGAGCAGAAGCTGTTACACGCAGATTTTCTATTTCACAGTGACACCTGCAGTGTTAAGGGGAAAATGCAACTGGGAAGACCAGCATGTCCAGCTCTTTGGCACTACAACATAAGCTGCTGATTAACTTCGTGGGCAGAATGAGAAGCAGCCTTGGAAGCTGTTTTCCAAGGAGCGTTGGTGCTCCGCAAGTCATACAGCTGAGCTCTAGGTTTGAATAAGGGCAGACACTGTTTGCTCGGTGCTGCTAAGCAAGCTAGAATTTCTCCTGTCCACTCTTTGCAGTGGTAACTTCCAAGGCTTCCTTGGCTTTCACCCTTTAGATCTTTAATTATGAATACATTTTTCCTGTGTCTTTCAATAAGATGGTGTTTGAAAGGTAGTTCGTGAAATAAGCAGCTACTGAAAACCTAAGGCACGCTCCATTCTGTGTGTTGGGGAATTTAAATTCAGGGTCTGACTTCATTGCCTACATCCCAGGCATGAATTATCAGGAACTCCATACACTGTTATCTTTATATCTCTGGTGACATTTCTGAAATTTTTCTAAGTTTGAAAAATGTCAATTCTGTCTTCTTTCCATTTGGGGTTGTGAGTTTTTTTTCCACTAACCAAATCCAGCCCTGACCTCTAACACACAGGTGGTGGCAGCTCTTGTGGTAAAGAAAATCAAGGAAGGAGTTTGTTCCTGGAAGGAGAGTTATATGGCTAACTTTGTGACAAAATCTCCCTTTCCACAGACAGGTATGGTTCAGAATAAATTTTTCTTTGTCCTCCAGCTGCAACTGTGATATTTGCGTTGCAAATGTGGAGCTACTGTGGGTGTGTAATCTCATAGGATAAGCTTGTCTGAGGAAAGGGGATATTTCATAAAAGAGAATCTGTGAACAGAACCTCTTGTGTGTTCGAAGGAGTGCTCCACTGAATCTAGCTTCCAGAAGGAGCTGGTAGCTATGTGTCATGCCTGTTAAAATGCATTCCTAAACACTCGAGGTTTGTCTTCTACTTTCCGTGCTTAGATACGTCTTAATGAGCTTTTGGGGTACAGAAGTAGAATTTTATGGAAGTGTATATTGGAACAGGAATGACAATACATTTTTTTACCTGATATTCCTCTTGAAAGTGGAAGAGCAAGACAAGGGTTAAAAGAAAAGGACAAGAATCAAAGAAATCCAAGATCTAATCTTACATAGCCATAAAACATTTAAAAAAATGTGTGCATTTTTCCTGCTTGTGCTGCAGACCTTCACTCTCACTGCCTCCACAACTGGAGGGTAATCTGTAGCACATGGATGAGTATCAGGTGAAGCACTCTGCAATCTGTGGGCAGCAACAATTCTGCCCTCATCTCTGCAACTGCATCAGAGCCTTGGGAAAGTCACATATCTGTGTGTGGACATAGATATTTCTGGACACATCAGCAGATTCTTAAACCAATTATTGTATTTATTCCTTGTTTTCCTCCTTTTCTGATCACCTCTAACTGAAGGAATGTATTCTTTCTATGCTGTCTGTGCGGCTGCTTTAAGCTCTTTACCCATCTGCTTGGAAAGTCCTGCTTGTTGCATTGATCCAGCCCTCTGTGCAGAGGTGCTCATGATAGGACAGCCTCACTCTTCCCAGCTGTCTGCAAAGGATCTGTATGTTACACTAATTTCTTATCTGTCAAACAGATTAATTACACAAATGCAAACAGAACGCATGTAAGAGAACAATTACGAGGTGACAGTTTTAAGAAGTCCATACTCGGTATGGTATAAGTTGGTTTGCTGCAACTGAAAACTTGTGCTAGGGAAGCTTTCTGTACTTTTTAGCTGAAGCAAATTCTGTCCCATTTCTCTTCTGTCATTACACATTGTTGGTGCTCAGCTTTAGCGTGAAGAGGGAAGGGGGTTTGGAGCAGTGACTGAGCAATGGTTGGGAGTGTACATGTATGAACTATATTCTAGCTGTGTTATTTGATTTAAACGGCAGATCTGTGTAAGAGGTAGTATGGGTATCCCTTCACTAGAGGGCCACAAAGGAGTGCACGAGGACAACTGAAATAGAGATATAAAAATCCTAAGGTCCTCAGGGGATATCAGGACATGAAAACAGATGTTCCAGGCTAGAACATGCAATTTACAACATGCAGTTGCCTGCATTTCTATAGAGGGATGGTCGTGTTCTGTGATCACACTTCATGCTGTTGCTGGTATCATTGCTTCCTATGATTTTCTTTCATGAATCAAGTGACAAAGGAAAGACTCTTTTGCATCAGCTAAAGGAAGCTTGGCCAATGGGATAGAGTCATGGATGAGGACTTGGGAAGCTTGTCACTGTTCCTGGCTTTAGTGGTAGATGTGAAATGGTAATCTATTTCACTGCACTGAATAATGTCATTTTCTCTGCTGCTTGCCTCATCATTTACCTCTACTGCCTCTTTAGCCTGAAAGCCCTCAGGTTCAATGATGCTTTGCATGTTTGTACAGCACACAGCATGCTGGAGCCCTTATCTCCATCTGGGCTTCTAGGTGCAAACAAATGATTAGCAGGAATAATAACAATCTAAAAAGAGAACAGACAAAGACAAGGCACGTGGCAACAGTCCTTGTAGGGTACAGCACACACGTGATGTTGCAGTGGGGACACAAGGTGGGAAGGATTTCTAGGTTTGGACGGCAAAAGTGAAAGGTGTAGGAGCCGTTAATCAGCACCAAAAAGAGTTCATTCTTTGAGTTGGACAACAAACAGTGTGAATCATCAGACAGGCCTAACTACAGGATGCTACAGATAGTACAGCTTTGAAAGCCCTAACCAACGGTGACCAAAGACGAGACAAGAATCACTGAATTTTACTAGAGGGAAAACAGGACAACTTGTATAAATTGCTGTTAAACCGGACCCTTTAATACCTTTTAGAAGGACACATTTGCCAAACTGCTCCCAAATAGTGCTTACAGATCCGCAATAAGTACTATGGTTGGCAGAGAAGTGCACCACGCAGACCATTGAAGCAGAAGACCACATAGAACAGTACCTCCAACCTAATCTTGCATCGGTTATGAACTTGTCTGCCTAGCCCTCAGCTAAAGGCAGAAAGTCCACAGTTAATTACTTTTTATCCTTTCTGGAAAACCTGAAAATAGGAGTGGTTCCCTCAGAGTGTCCTCCAGCCCAGGAAAAGCAGAGCTACAGCCAAGAGCCATGTGTGGCTGCACACAGAGATGTGGTGGAGCTTGGGAAGTTCTTCCTTATGTGCACCACTGCAGAAGAGGGCTTGCAAGCTCAGCTCTGAATATCAGACCAGAAATTTTTCTCCTTCTTCTTCAGAGTCATTGAAGTCGCTTTGTGTATGGTATTTCAGCTTCAAAGCACGAGCTAATTTATACAGATATATATAAATGCATGTGTATTATCCTTGTCTTCTTATTTGACTTCCAAGTTCAGTGGTGCTGTTTCTTATGAAGCACCGCCTGAACCTGCTTCACTAGTCTACTCTAGTGAATAAGCACAGCCGTATTTGGCTTGGAGAATGCAGGAATAGCTACAGTCATAGGAGATTTATGAGCTTTTTCAGGGCCGAATCCAGCCAAACATGCGTAGACTATCTGCTCTTTGATTCTGAAATGATTGTGGTTGCAGTACTTGCCTTGTCTAATCCTTTATACCTTAAAACATCCTCTCCTTTGTTCTGCAGGCTTCAGATACTGCGGGATTAGAATAAAATGTGAAAAGCTTTGGTGTTTAAGCGCTGTTTCTGAAGTCATCACAAATACCCTGAAATAATTATTTCTGTTCTCCTGCAAAGGTTGAGATCAAGAACTGTGCAGGGAGAGAGGACCAGGGTTTGTACTGCTTATTGCCAAAAGCAAGCAAACAAACAAACATTAATTTTGAGTACACTGTGGAAGTCCCAACGGGAAAGGAAGTGCAGCAAGAGATCATTTCCACCTGCTTGCTGTATGACCCCACATGCTTAGGACAGGGATAAAAAGGCAGAGGGGGAGTGACTTCTCTAGGGGTTGCTGAGCAAGTTAGTGATGGTCAGAAACAGATCTCAGCCCAATGCTGAGAGCACTTGGGCACAGCGGAACAGTCTGACCCCTTGAGTACAAGTCTATGAGACCCTGATGTTCCCTGCTGGACAGCCAGGAGAAAATAAACTCTTCCTGGATTTATTTCCATTCTGAAAGATTATCTTCCTAGTTGAAAGTGTGGCATGGAAAAGCCCTCTAGGTTTGCTATGAACCTGCTAACCAAATAGTGAAGGACCAGAAAAGAAGAGCAGTCTGTGCTGCCTGTCCCTGATGAAATGATATGCAGAATGAAAACTCCAGATAACAAACAATGGAGCAAAGGTAAAGCTAGTTTTTTCTTCCATGGATAACAAATAACATATAATCTCTGAGAAGTTTGCCAATATCTTTTATTTCAGAATTATTGTTATTTTTAATAAGCGGAACTGATTATTGATGAAGTTCACTTGAACTATTCAATTCAGATTCGGTCACATAATTGGTTTCTGTAACAGGAATACTTGTTAAATAGAAATGCCTTGGGTGGCATTCCATCAATACAGACCACCACAGCTCCACTGAAGTTTCAGGATTTCATGTCAGGAAAGAAAGGATTCTGCTTATTTGGACTCCATGTGAACTGGAAACTAATCCCTTAGTTACAACAGAGCTGCAGCTCTTGAACTACTGCACCACAGGAGATCAGACGAGCAATGACTTCACGCTTCTATTAGCTTTTCTTGTGAAATCTAGACCTGTTTAATAATATTCCTTTTGATATTTAACTTTTGGAGACACCACATCTGAAGGTCACAGCCTAAACCAGCTGAAAAGCTAAGTTTAAGAACAGTTTTTCCACGTTACCTCAGTTCTTACACTTCCAGCCTCTAAGAACAAAGGAAATATTTTCAGCACCAGGAACTGAGGCTTAAATCTTCCAGTAAAGCTCACTTAAACTTACAGTGAAGACCATGTCAGGTGACAAACGAAGCTGTAAATTCTTTCTTATTTTATCTGCACCAATTGTCCTTACCTCACCACAGCTAGAGCTTGCAGCTGGTATCCTTTGATGACTTCTCAGAAACCAAAGTAAAGCCTACCAAGTGGCTTCTTGAACACATGCTGAATGAAACGATGCTAATGGATTATTTCTCATAGCAACAATGCTTCATTTGCAGTCTTTCATTTTTTTTTTTAACCTAGATTCCATGCAGTGTGAGATGACAGCTCTGATAACAAAAGTGCACTCTGATAGTCACTTGGTAACAGTCACCTGCTGCCAGAAGAGCCTGGCTTTTTTTCTGGGAGCCAAACAGCACACAGCAATGCTCTGCATGTCAGTGGGTAGAAAATCAGGAACAGAGGGCATCTAACGTGGAGGCAAATCAAGAAGGAGGCAGGCTGTAGAAGTGTGATCTGACTGTTTCCAACTGATGAGAACCTGGGTAATTTCTGCACATTTCCTATGGAAAATAGGATGGTGTCCATAATTTCTTCATTTATGGTCTATCTATCTGCTAGTCAGCAGGATGGGGCAGAACTATGAAGGCTTTTAGGATGTTGAAAGGAGTTGTGAAGGGCTGAGAGCGCAGGGTTACTCAGGCAATGTAAATGAAAGCCCTGGGTAGCCCATCAGCTTTAGATGGATGTGAATCAGGACAGGCAGACCAGGCAGAAGAGAGCTGAGGACAAATGGTGGAGATGGCCACTGCTTAGTGCAGGGGTAGGTGAAACTGAGGTGGTGTTGAGCAGGAAAGGAACAAAGGCAAGATTTTGGGGTGATTTAACATTTTCAAAGATAACCATTTTCAATCACTAACAACGTTCACAGACCTAGCCTACTATCCTTGTTTATTGGCCATAGCTTTCATTACATGTGGTGAAGGCTTCCAGAAGTGTTTGTGGCCCAGGAGCAGGCCTACTGCTCAGGGGCTGAGGCAAGGACCCCACACAGCTCTGCCAGTTAGGCCTGGCAGAGCCAGGAGCCCTTTGGAGGAGCACGGAACACGTGTACCAAGTTCATATAGATTGCATGGCACCTTGACAAATCCAGCAATAAATACACTTTTTTGGTGGTCGTTTCCTGCTTAAGTGTAGTTAATCACTCTAATTCTATAGCTGTGCTGGAGCTCCTTCTTGAGGCAAGGTGAGCTGTTGTGTCCAAAGCCTAGCCTTACCTGTTGGATGCCAAAGGCTTTGCAATGTCTTTTCTGGGCCTTCACCCAGGGATGAAGCATGTCCCACTGGAGGGTAAGCCTCACAGGAGAGCTGGAGCAGGAAAATGAGAGTGGTGTCTGATTCTTTGTATTCTGCAACATGTTAGGCGGGTGTTTTACTTTTCAAACAAGGAACTGTATGGTCAGGATTCCACAGTGATCTGCTATTCACTTGGATCCCTTGCTAACATAGACACATTTTTTAATGAGAAAACAGCTGTCATGAAGCCACTAAGTGGCATTCCTGTCCTGTACCCTGTGAGAGAGCTACAGAGTTGTTCCTACAGAGCTATGAGCCAGGCAGCTCCTTGAGTTTTCTACAAGAATGCAATGTGACCAAGCGTGTCTATCGTTCAGTAACATGCCCTCTCCAGGCCCAAATTGACCTGCAGTTGTTTTGCTCATCTGGTAGGTCTCAACTCTTTCTGCTGCTGCTTCTGCCTTGTTTACAGGAACAGATCACAAATTGCTTCAGCTCTCCCCTTCCTACAACACTCTCCTTGCCCATGAGGGCAAAAGGGCTGTTTTTTAACTTCAGCTGAGGACAAATTCTGACGACAGATTTTCTGGGGTTTATTTCAAACCCCTGCTGGCAGCTATGCCACTGTACCCTGGTGAACAAGCACTTCCTCTTGCCTTCTGGAAGAGTCCTAGGAAGTGGTCTTGATTAAGCGGTTAACAATTAGAACAATTATACTTCCTTGCCCCCAGCAAACTTCCCACCAGGCTCTCTGCCTCCCCAACTCTTCTGTTTACAGTTAAAACCACAGTAATCTAGGGGAAGGGCCTAATCCTTACAGTAAACAGTCTAAATTATATTCACACTGGTACAGCACAAGAGATTTACAGAAGGCTGAGCAAATTGAGATATACACCACAGGGGTATATTTCCCTTGGTACATTTCCCTTGACCACGCAGTGCTCATCAAAAGATAATGAATATGCAAACTACTTCTGACGAGCACAGAAAGTTGTGGGTCCAGATTGCACCAGCTGTACTCAAGCACTGTTTCCCCCAGTCACCTTGGCTGCCTTGCTAGACTGGGAGCAGGTATAAATACAAATGAGCAAAACTGTTCTTCACCAAGGCCACTGCTGTTTTTTAGCATGTGAAATATTATAGATCATTTCCAGAACACCGTGCTCGAAGCACATTGGGGATCTTAACAAAGAGTATTTTTAGATGTAATATTTTTCAAGGCACAATAGATCTGGAATCAAAAGCCAGCAGAGATCATTAATTCATGATTGCACTGACTTCTTTACAAGTGGCAGCTTGCTAAGGTAGAGAGACTGTGTATGTGTGAACTGACATCATCTTGCTGATTGCTTTTAGCTTACACTGTTTACTTATTTGGTGCTAGATGTATTATACAGGCACAAAGAAAATCTAAGGAAATGCATGCTAGGGAGGAAGAGAGTGGCTGTCTGTTTTGAGCAGGTGCACTCCTTGAAGATATCCAAGTTTTACTGCACACAATCCTCCCTTTGGGTCAAAACCACATTTCCACTTATGCTTACAGCTTGTAACTTCAGAGTCACACATTTTCCTGTATGGTCTATTGCTGCCTGGTTTTACAGAGCTGCAACTGCTATAGTTTTTTCCCCACACTACAGACAGCAATAGGGAGAATGCTGGTAATTAGAAAGTATTCGGGGCTGTGTTTCAGGCACCGCCTGTTTCAAATCTTGAATAGGGAGATTTTGCATAAAAGGAATCATTTGAGTACTTAGCTTGTTTGTGCTGTGCAGCTACTGAAGTTTTTCTTCCTTGATCTTCTTCCTCGAGGTGGGTAAAAATATCTGGAAGGTCTCTGCACCAAAGTATCCAGCAAAACTGCCTCAGCAACTGTAGGGAGGATTTCAGGGAAAAGCATGTGTGTTTGTAAAGCTTAACAATGTCATCCTGCTGTTGTGTGTGTCCCTGCTTTCTGTGTGCTATCCCTAGTAATTCTGAGAACTGTGGAACAGCGTGATGTTGCTTGCATGTGTTGTTTTGTATCCATAATTGCCTAGGTTGCCCAGGCTGTGGCTTTGGAGAGTTCAGCCTGCCACCTCTCTGGGTTATTAAAGAGACTCAGGATTTAAAAACAACACTTCTGTCAGGAGGCTTTGCACCTGTTATTGCCATGAGTAACAGCTCGCATCACATGAGCAGGCCAGCATAGGCGGCAGCAGCCATGCCATGGGCTGAATCAGCCCATGTCAGGCTCTAGTGAGAGAGCAGATGGCTTTCAAGCCTCATTTGTCCCAACTAGCTAGTCTTCAGCCATGCATAGCTCAGGTCATACAGCCTAGGCTTAGTGGCTTCATTCAGAAAGGAGCAAAGCATAGGGAGGCTGTGCTGCGTCCTCTCTCTCCCCCATGATGAAAGCAGCGGGAGACAGGAGAGCCCTGTACCTGCCAGGGTTAGGTCATTAATGTAAATGTCATGCAAGTGCAGTGGAAGACAGGAAAACAAGATGGACAGATGCATGCTGCTTTGACCTAACTTTACCTGCAAAGGGCTCGGGCTGATGACAAGTTCTGCTGGAAGGGTTACTTACCAGTACAGTGGTTGGGATGGGGAGCACCTGTTTTGTGTATTGCCTCCTCCTTGCCTGGACTTAAATAGTACCATAATAAAACTGATGAATAATAACAATTCAGTCCCAATACACATTTACAGTTGAAATCCTGTGCTAATCCTAGCAGCATGGTCTATTGTTTCTGAGAGGAAAAGGAAGAAAAAACCCAGCTCCAAGTTAAACAAGATCCTCCTCTGGAAAGGTAATTAACAGTTGGTCTCCATGGAGCCTTTATCACAAAATCAATAGTCGTCAGTTCTGATTTCCCTTGTTCTTCTTTACTTTGTGCTGCTTTCACTGTTTATAGAAATGTTTGTCTGGCTGGCTGTTGGACTGTCGTTGGAAAAGTGAGGCTAAGAGGATTGTGTCAACTGAGGGGCACAAAGTCCCATAAGTTTGTTTTGTCCAGAGACTTCAGCAAATCTTATTTCAAGGTTTTACTATCTTCACTTTCCTGACCTTTCTATTTTAAAATGCCTTTGAAATTTTATCTCCCTTGTGCCATTTCAGAAGTCCTATCAGAATTATGACTTTTCATAGATCTCAACAATACAACTTAAGACAGCTGCCCTAAATGCAAGATTTGGGGATAAAATCAGTAGCAAAATGGGGGGATAGAGATGTTCCTATAGTTGTGCTCTGGAATCCTCTGGAAAGGATATAGACACCTGGAGGGGATTCAGAGAAGAACCACAATGAGACCTGGTAATTATGTATTTAAACGCATGCACAATCAAAAAGGGAAGGAGCAGATAAACATATACTGAAATAAGGATGTTCTTGCAGGAGAGAAATTGAACAGGAAAGCTGACAGATTCACGGTCAAATGGGTGTTTAAATAAGATCAGATGGCTTTCTGAAAGTTATACCATGGATAACTCAAAAGCTGTTGGGCCTGATGCAGAAATCACTGGAGAAATTTCTCTGGCTGGTGCTGCGAAGGAGAATAAATCAGATGAATACATTGTTTCCTCCTGACCTATTCACATGAATATTTTAATTTTTTCATTTGCCCAGTAGGGTTGGTGTGGTCTGTAGCTCTTTTTGTAAGTCTTCTTAGAGAAGGACTTTCTTAGGTTGCTCTAACTCCACAGAGAACTCAGAAATGGTCTTATTTCCCATCCCCTTTAAGATCAGCTAACCTCTTGTTGCCTTTCTCTCTGCATTCTGCTTGGCTTCTCCAGTCCCCATTTACCCTCAACTCCAGCGCTGTAATAATAAGGAACTTGAAGTGGAATATGTCCCCGTATCTGTTGGCTGCATCCCAAGGGAGCAGCGCTGCCTGGGAACGCAGGCTTTATGGAGTTCCAGGGTGCTGACTAGCCATCTCTTGGCAACTGCCTGGGCCCTCAGTTAGTTTCCTTCTCCCCTTGTTCAAGGGGGCAGATTGGGGATGTTTACTGTAGAATGTGTAGCCTACACACCATAAAGTCCTGCTTTCCTTCCTGTCCTCCTTTCAACCTTCAGTTTCACCCTCTAATAAACTTGCCAGGCTATAAATGGGAGAAAAGAACTCAGTGCAAGCCCCGTTGCTCTTACCAACGTTATTGACAGGGAGCAAACATTTGTCAATAACAAAGCAGAAGAATATGAGGAGGGCATTTTTTTTTCTCATACACAATATGTAGTGCTCTGGATTTTTTTCATATGGATTCCATATTGGTTTTTCCCCTTACTGTTTGTAACAAAATGGGGAAATTAGATTAAAAATTCAATACCAAATGCAAACAGACCATTTAGGTTCCACTTTGTTTGGTAGTGCTTCATGTTTACTTTACTGATGTAACCTTTCCAGACATCGGCCACTTCTGGTGTGATAAATAAATATTGTCTTTAAAATAGAAGTCTTACATCACAGCATACATAACAGATCTGAAAACACAGACATTTAATAATCACTACAAATAGCCATTTATAGATACTGAGCTGCGTGTCAAGCGATGAGCTTTATACTCACAGGAAGATGAAGAGTGAGATGGAGTGAGAATGTGTTGACCTGAAGTCATGTTTGTAAAAGCTCAGTCTTTGTGGATTGTTAGGGAACAGAAGCTCCACAAAGGAAATGTCAGATTTTTGCTTGAAGTTCAGATACTGCTTGATGTTCTCTCTGTCCTCAAGATAAATAAAACCGACTTCCACAAACATTTGTGAAAGCAAATGCATTTGTATGTCTAGATGTATTTTTTAGTTATTGGAGGAAAAAACAGTAGCATATCCAAACTGAGTGTTAATAAGAATTTCTGGGTCAGGATTTGACCTGTGACTGTACTAGGGACCACTTGGGAGTGGAAGCTGGAACAAACCAGCAGTCTCATTTTACTATCGACCCTGGATTCCAAGTGCTCTAATCCCAGCACTGTCAGACTGGACTTTCAATTTCAAGAAATACAAAATATCAGTGAATGAGACCCTGTGCCAGTTAAAAATGTTAATGTAGAACTCAGTGCAGGCAAAATGATTTGAAATCACCAGATTTCTCGTTATTCTAGGTAAATCACAGAGCTTTTCTTATAAATTGATCTCCTGAAAGTTACCTCTGTAAGATCTGAAAGATCTCTTGTAATTTTTGACGTTTCTCTGGCTGATAATAAAATTCATGCTCTTCCTACAGCATTACTAGCACAACTCTGTTTTGCAGTGCAAACATCTTTGGCCAGGCAGGTCACTTCTAACAGCACTGAGTGTTCAGCTGATTCTTTCAATTTGCTGGCCAAACTCCTAAATGATTACTGAGGGGAAAAGGTACTACAGAGAAAAGTAGCCTAACGAAAACGTTGTGCTTAGCAATCTGCAGATTTCACTTAGAAAAATGTTTCTCTGTATTTATTCTTACATGCCTTGATAGGGTAGCTACTCCCTATTCATTAGCTGTAGGAAGTAATAAAATGAAGAAAGGATGTCTTGGTTTCCTCTCTATTGAGCTGATTCTTCCTGTTCATTTTTTAGTGTAAAACTCGTGTCATGTTTCAAAGCAAATCCTAAGAAGCATATGCTCTTTTGTGAAAAAAACAGGTGGTTTCTTCCCCCAATCTGACATCTTTTACAGAAGGATATTTTGGATTTTCTGTGTGTAACTACTGACTGATGAATTAATAGAGGTCTGTAGTGGATACCTGGCCCAAGGAAAACCAGCTTGGCAGTGTATGTCTGAAACAGATGTGAAGTTTGTGAATGGCTCCATTCCATGCGTGGTTTTGGATTCTCTGGCCTTGACTACCAGGCACAAGATGAGTTGAAGGTGGGAAGGACATTATGGTATTGTTGTTTTTTAGCACTAGCTAACCAAGTTTTAAAAGGAACATGTGAATAGAATGGCAGCAAAGAAAAGCAAAACATAGATTTTTATCTATTGCTTCCCTTTCAAGATTTTGCAAGGACTTTTTATAGGACTCCTTTTAAAGCAACCTTGTGTTACTTTCACTGTGTAAAGGGGCTGCTGTGCAGAAAGGCTTGGGCTGATCAAGTCATAAACCTGATTAATGCCTGGGGAGACTGTACTGCATCTTATCATAGAACGGTCTGGGTTGGAAGGGACCCTTAGGATCATCAAGTTCCAACCCTCCTGCCACAGGCAGGGCTGCCAATGTCCAGATGTAGTACCAGATCAGGCTGCCCAGGGCCTCCATCCAACCTGGCCTTGATCACCTCCAGGGACAGGGCGTCCGCAACCTCTCTGGGCAGCCTGTGCTAGCACCTCACCACTCTCTCAGTAAAGAACTTCCCTGACATCCAATCTAAACCTTTCCTCCTTCAGCTTAAAACCGTCTTATATATGGCTTTGTCACTTTATCCAGCCTTAGTATTTCTGTGCTGTTAATGTTACCGTGTACTCCTCAGAGCTACTGTTACCCCAACTCTAATGGAGTAGATCTTATTGTTTCTTATTCAGGAAATGAATTTATACTGACACCCATGCAATGTTGCCTGACTAGGTCAAAAGTTGTAGGTTTGCTAGAGCCTGACTGAAATAACATTCAAAGGAATGAGCACTCCCTGATTTCCAGGGGCGTTCAGTTGGGGTGGGCCTTTAAAGGGTGCTTAGCAAGGAGACATATGGCATGGAGTGCATCTTCAGCTGCTGTGAACATTAGAGATAACAAGTCAATAAGGCTAAACCAGCTTGCGCCAATAAGCTCTTCTCTCTGTATGAAGATGCAGGAAGAAAAAGGCTCACATGGAGATAGCCCATAAGGATACATGGGAAGTTAACTGGAACCATGAGTAGGCAGTAAATCATTTCATCAGTATTTCATTGTGAAATAGGAAATGATGGTTGCAGCTGATTGTTTTCAAGCACTTGCATGGTGGTTTGTAGAAAGATGGGAAACTTCTTTGGAGTCCTGAGGTAGTAATAACTACTGCATCCACTACAAACATTTCAAGTATTATAGGAATTATTTAAGGGGATGTTTAAAACCTAAGTATCCCCTTAACTTAAAATCTCTTTTACCTCTAAGATATTTCTCCTTCCACACAGAGCTAACAACTTGTATCCAAATACAGATACTGTATTTGACATCCAGTTATTTCCGTTAGGGAAAAGTCAAGCCTCTCTGTATGAAAACTGTATCTCTGAAGGAGTAATGTTGAGAAGAAAGACTAGCCTATGTCTCAGTCAAGGAGATAATCATGTTGGCTGATAATAAGCTAACGCTAGCCCTTTATCTGTGGGCAGAATTGCATTTTCTGACAAGGCCAAATGAATCACTTATTCAGCATGATAGGTTCCTGTATGCCAGTGGGATGTAAAAGTGCATAAACAAAGTAGCCTAACACCTTCACAGCTTCTTGCATTGGCAGATCAGTGTAACACCGGGTCCGAGCAGGCTGCAGCAGAGAGAGCCACAGAGGTGAGACAGAGAAGCAGCACCTTCCTCTCCTGCCCATGCAAACCACCAAGGCACATCCTGGTTCTGATGCTGCTTGCTGGCACACTAGTCTGAACACACCACAAAGATTTCTTCAGCTTCCCCACTTGTACATGAGTACCGTCAGATGGTGAGGAGATGGTGGAGGAAACAAAGGCAGGTGGTTCCTCAGACCTTCCTTCATCCAAAGGGCTTCAAGTCCTTGTGTTTCTCTGAAAATCTGTCTGCATTTCCATTGTCCAGCAGGCAGTAAGGAGGGGCCATGAAAACTACCACCTATTTCTCCTCAGTTGTGTCTCATGAGGAGTTGCTGCTTTGGTAAAGCCTAAGGGTAAAGCCCTGTCTTTTAGCCCCTAAAAAAGAAATGTGTGGAGGCCTCTTGCATCACCAGCCTGTCGTCTTTCTACCTCGCACCTTCCCACTCATTTTCCTCTAGCCTTTCCACTGCTTTCTCAGCTTTGTATAAACACTTCATAACCTGTTTCAGCATCACAGGCCAAGTGTGCAGTGCTGCCAGGGCTGGCTGGGGTTATCGGCAGGAAGTCCTGAATCCTGCACCAGATGGCTGAGACACCAGTAGCTCGGAGCAGCGGGGGAGGCAGAGGACCGACAGCCTAACACAGCCATGAGGAAATAGTTTATGCTCCACAACACACTTGTTTCACCATTTGCAGGCTAGCTGACAAAGTGTAGCTTGTCCACGTTGTTTGGGCCAGGCAGACTATAACATTCTGGAGTCATTTGCTCCCCATACCACATGGAGTGTGAAGAGCAAGACACTGTGAAATGTTGTAAGTAGGCATCCTGGGGTACTGGGCATTGCATGCACTCTGTATGATGTTCAGATAAATTAGCTAGATGAGAGAGTCGCTGGCAATGAAGAGCTAGCTGTGCTTCTGGCTGCTCAGTGCCAAGCAGGGTGTGTGGCTTGGCGCTGCCTCAGCTGGGCTGCTCCATGCAGCTTGCCTAGGACAACCTGGCTATCTCCTTCCCCATGTCACTGCAGCAGCCCAGGGCCAGCCTTGTTCTTGACCGGAAAGGTGGAGCCTAAGGAATATCAAAGCCTCACTTCACAAGGCAACTGGCAGGGAGAGGCTGTGGTACAAAGCCAAATCATAGGCAAACATCACTACAGAATGAAAGATTTTTCTTTCCCACAGCAGAGGCTATCACTCTGACAGTGTGTGTATCCAGATTTAATTTACACTTGGAAGTTAACTGGCACTTACAGCAATTTGCATGTATTTTTTATTGATTGCACAGCCTGAATGTGGACTGAGCATAGAGAATTTCAAATAAGCAGGCTCCCTGCCCCAAGACCAATTCTCCAAAGTGACTGAGATCTCCATAATTCAAACAGATGTGCCAGGAGAACAGAGATATGTTCAGCTCAAGATGCACAGTGCTGTGCCAATACATTACCAGCACCAAGATGGAGAGGAAAACAAAATGACGAAACACTGTAGGATGAGCATTAATCAAAACCTCAGGGAACCTGGGCAAGAACAGAGCTGGATACATGTTCTGCATGTTAGACCCCTTCTGCCAACCTTGGCACTGCTTCATACAGCCATATTGTGGTACTATAGATTAGCTGACAAAAAAGGGATGTCAGACTAGTGCAGCCGGGAAGAAAACAGTCCCAAATAGACTGTGAAGTTCTTCACAGATGAGCGTGATTTTCCTTTAAAGCTTGCCACTACGTTCCAGTGTCCAGCACATAAGTGCATTATCTAATGTTGAGCCACACCAGTCTGGGATTGTTGGATTTTTTCATCATTCTGGCTCCTCCTTCTACAAGAGTTTCTCAGTATGTAAAACATAACCATGCTAAGACGTTTATTTCCACAATGAATACCTTTGGCCCCTGCAAGCAGCCTGGGAGGCTCAGGGTGCTGGTTGAACAACCTTACATGGAGTAGAGATGTACTTCTGCCTGAAAGAGAATCCAGGGAAAAAAAAAAAAAAAAGGCTTAGAAATCCCCAGAAAATGTAGAAGCAGACCTCCAAACCTCCCCCATCCACTCACCCTTAGACAAAAGGAATCGTGTTAGAATCAACACCTCAGTTCTGTTTTCTTTCTATTTTCTAGATGTGTTGTTCAAAAACTCTATAAAACTTCTGGGGAAGTGGTGTTTTACCTGCATATATAGCCAGGAGAAAGGATATTTGGCTATCTTGAAATCATTTACTTTTTCTTCACCTTTCAATGTTTTCTCCAGATAAGCAGATAATCTAGATAGAGGCAACTGAATTGCATCTTGCAAATGCAGAACGGGTGGGGCAAATAGCACACATTCAGACTGTAGGGTGGGATACCTTCACATTTGCATATACATCTGAAAACTCAGCAGCCATTCCTGGGCCACTGATGCAGGGAAGAAAAACTGCCATCAAATACAGTATTTCCTAGGAACTGCTTATCCAAATTTATTTTTAAAACATTCTTTACAAAAAAAGAAACAGCTGAAAGAGAATATCTGGAGTGTTCATACTTATTTGACATTTAACCGATAATTACTTTTATTTTTCCTGTAGGTGTTTATTATGTGTTTGAAAGAACTATTTTTTTCCCCTTAAGTTGTTGCTTATTACTGTTGAAGTAAGAAACAAACAAATAAATACATCTTCCTTTTTCTGTTAGCTAAATGAAATTTGTAGTAATTGGTTCTCTAATGACTTTGGACATAAGAATGATAATGTTGGTGGAAGGAGGGAAATTACATATTACATAACTGCTGAATAAATTATTATAATCCTTGTGGTAGGGAAAAGAGCTTATCCTGTAATAAATACACCCAAAATATGCTGAGAAGGAAAGCAAAACCCTGAATGATCTTGTTCTTGCTTGCTTTGGAGACTGTGGCTGTGGCACAGCAAGGTGAGCTCAAGTCCTGTGCGAATGGTCCTGCTGCAGCCTGTTTTGAAGGCCCACGCAGAGACATAGGGTCCTTCTGACATGCGTGGTCATTGGGGTGAGCTGATCTGTGAGCAGTGGGGATGTACTGTAAATCCATCTTGAGCAAGGACATGCCAGGGGATTTTCTACTTCTCATCAAAGCCCTGAGAACAAAAATGGCAGATTATGAGAGACTCACGTCAATCCTGGGGAGGACAAATTATAGTCGTATTATCCCACTAACAGCTTTAATTCTTTTCCCCAGCCCACCATCCCTTTCTCATGGCTTGCTTTCCTGGGTTATCTCGTATCAGCATTACTCTCTGTAACAAGGGTCACATGAAGCTCTGGACTTCAGCTTGACTCTCTCTGAAGTGCGAAGAACTGATTACGATATCAGTCTGTACTGTTGTACCACATGCAGCCCCAACCAGAAACCAAATCCCTTTTCTGTGGAGAGATAAACAAATGAAAATGTGTTCTCTTTTCTTCCATGATTTATTTAAAATGACTTGGTGTCTTCTTGAGTAGAGTAATTATATTTTCTGGAATGTGTGGAGTAACATTTTCAAACCAAAAATGAGCATATTGAGTTTTCACTGCCCTTTCATGGTAGGAGACTGCTGTTAGTACAACTCAGGTGCAAAGGGGAAGAAAGACAGCAGAACTATAGGTGAAGCAAGGGTACACTGCAACTTCATTTTCTTAGATATTCTCCAGCACTCTTGAGTATCTGCACCCTTCTTTCACACTGCACTTTGAGATGTGCAAGTTTATTGTGTAATACTCACCCAAGATGATGAGAGAGGGTCTGAAGTAGTTAAGGCTTTTTGGTGCCAGAAGCAATAAGAACAAGATGGCCCCAAATGCTGCTGCTTGGCCCTAGTCATGCTCGTGGTGGAAGCTGTTATTTTGCTCTTTGGGCCCCTGCCCAAAAACATAAGTATGCAATAAATGTTAAAAGAATAATGGGACCAACCAATCCCTTCTTCTCTGAGAAGCTTTAGAACTGAAAGATTTTCCTTCTCACAGACCCTGGTGCAAAGCCAGAATAATAGCAGACAGCTGGTGTGGAGCCAAAGCTTAAGCCTTATATCTGACAAGGCTGTTATAAAGCTGATATGCCCCTGTTTGGGTCCCCTTTTGTATCTAGAGATGGGGAGAAGGCTGGCAATTGTTAGCTCATGGCACGTAAAGGCAGGAGTCCTTGCAGAGCTTGCACATGCGGTGTGAATGTTTATTTTGCATCTATTGCCTCACATTGATCTTTAGCATCATGTTTTGATTTATTGCCTGTCAGTGCCAGGGTTATGGATTTACTGCAGGTGAATGCTACCAAGTGTTAAATATTGCAGCAGTGATTTATTTTCATGTTAAAGTATGAAAAAGGAACATTGTATACTTTCTTAAAAAAAAAAAAAAAGAGAGAGAGAGAGGGAGAGAAAATTCCCAATGAGGTGAAGTTTAATGTGACTGGAATCATTCTACAGTTTCCTTTCTAAATTGCAATCAGGCACACCACTGTTGTTCCTATTTCATTTGCCCACAGTGATGGAGGACATCACAAAACACCTTCACGTTCTTTGCTCTAAAGGGGACAAAATCAGCTAGAAATAACAAGCAAAATTGCCCATTTCATCCCTTTCACTCATGCCCTTCAAAAATCGCATATCAAAATGACATCTGATCCAAGCCTACCTGTCTGGCTCTGTTTCAGCCACACCAAAGGAGAGCATGGCAGGAGCTCCAGAGAGCTGGTGCAGCTGTGCAGAGGGATGCCTGCAGCTCCGGTCCTGTAGGCTCTGCCTGCTGCAGAGCTGTGCTGCAATGGTGTCGCAGCTTGCTTTATGTTGGTGATCTGCAACATAGAGAAGCCAACCTAAATGGTTCCCTCAGTCTCTCTTGGTTACATTGAGTCAAATTTCTGTGCAGCTCATCTGCAGTCTGGATTGCAAGTGGCACAAGGTTAGTTTGGGGAAGGCAAAGGGATGGATGACCTGAGAAAGACTGGAAGTTCAGAATGAAACTTCAGGCCCCCCATGATAACCACTTCTTTGAGGTCCCTCTACCAGTGTTTGCTACCCAGAAAAACTATAATGGACCAACAGCCTGCTTAAGGCATAATTTCATTCATTTTGTAGAACTGCTGTATCTGGCTATGAAACTACTTTGTTTTAAACTACGTAGGTCACCTTGAAATAATGCCTCCTATTTATTTTCGTGGAAACTGCAACAGATACAAAGAGCACAATAACACCATTTGTTAGAGCACACTCTCAGCTACAAAATACTGCTTTTCAACACATTATCTGTGCATTTTTGCCAATGCTGAACAAGAGCCTGCATGCTGTGCTCACAAAAATCTGCACCAACAGAGCTACCCCACCATCGCCACTGCTGAAATGCACAATCACAGCTTTACTTCACTCACATCCACTCTTTGGTCTCCATCAACATTCAGCAAGTGTCAATGAATGTCAATGGGTACCATTTTTTTTCCACGTGGAGGAATTCAATTCCACACCTTTGCTCTCTCTACGCTTCCACATCAGGCACTGTTTGGTCAGACTGCCCCTCTATTGCCATCTGTCACACAACGACAACATGGAACGGCATATTGTTGGGAAGATTCGACCTCTACTGCCATACCACCAACATCCGCCTCTGATGTTGTGGGTCAACAGAATAAAATAGAAGTCATTACTTTCAGAGCATCTGTCTGAAATTAGTTATGCCATATTTTGATGGAACTGTAAATCTTAAATCAGATTTTGAAAAATTCTACAGCCACGTGTAAAGTTTTTGTCCAGTATACATTCATTCAGCTAGTTTCCCTTTGTTCAAAAAAAACATATATATACTCCAGCATTTTATGAGGAGGCTTTATGACAGCCAGGGAGTAATTGTTGATACCATCCCCATCTTACAGCTGATCAAATAGCTCATGTCTTCTTGCAGCAGGCTTAGAACAAGCAGGAAAATTGTGTCAGCTTCTTCTTATGTGCTGTGGTGTCAAAAATGCCACTCAATGCCCTTAGCTGATCCGAAAGGATTCCCCAGAGCAGTGGTCATGGCACCAAGGTGTCAGAGTTCAAGAAGAATTTGGACAATGCTCTCAGACATAGGGTTTGAATTTTGAGCCAGGAGTTGGACTCGATGGTCCTTGTGGGCCCCTTCCAATTCAGGCTGTTCTGTGGATCTGTGAAAGTAGATTCACGTTCTTCTGAATTGACTATAAGTGCGCAGATATTATATCAAGGATCAACTACTGCCTAAGAATCACCTCCAGTAAAGCTGAAAAAAATTTTCTCAATTCTTGATTTAGGCCTTTTCTTCAAGGATGTACTTTAAAGTTTTCTTGTCAGGTAATTATATAAAAGGCAAATTCCCAAACAAGAGTCTGCCTCTAAAAACAGGCAGGCAAATGCCAGCAGTGTTGTGGCAACAACTGCATGGGTAAAGCACTTACATATATTTTGTTTTCAGACTTCATGTTCTCTCTGCTAAATTTTTCCTACAGCAAGTAGGAGAAGTGGCCAAAGAAAGGGCGTTATTTTCTTCTCTTTTTTAATCTTTGTTTGAATGTTGAAATATCAACCATATTTGTAGCTAGATGCTTTCAGCAAATAAATTTTGCAAAAGTCCTTTTGTCACCAGAACTAACAGTTTTGAGAACAAACAGTGTTAGCATGCAATGTTCCATCATTTTTACTGATTCAAGGAAGCACCAACATTCTCACTTTCACAAATGAATAAAGCTCTGTTCAGAGTAAGATAATTTTTGGTTCCATTAAAAATTAGCTATGAAGATTGAGAGAGTAGGAAAACCCATAAGCACAGGATAGAGAAATTGCAGCATACATGCAATTACAACTCTGAATGCTTATGTTGGAAAGTGTAACAATTTTCTCAGGTTAGAAAACCATTTAAAATTGTTCTTTTAATGTTGCTCATGACAAGTGTAAATGAGTGAAAGCAGACTGACAGATGAGGTACTTAATGCAAGTTTTTAAAATGTCCAGGTAGTATGGATGCCTGCTTCCATCCACTTCAATAGGCACTGGGAATTCCTCTGGATTTTCTTCAGCACTCCAAACAAATACAGTGTGTAGCGACAATTGATTGGGAAGATGAAGTAAAAGACAAACATGAAGTGTCAGCATTGGTCTAAAGTTAAAGTAAGCTTGGAGCCCTTTAATGCCTTGGCAGGAGTAACCAAGCAAATGGCCAAACTGGGCCACTTATTGGAGGCAGCAATGACTTGGAACAATCATGGGTATGCAGCACAGAGTAGAGAGGGGGGAGCAGCTTTAGCAGGTGGAAACACCCTGAGATGATCAGGCTGGAAAGGACAATGAGGGACCTACTGTCGGGAACACCAAGGATAAGAAACCAAGCAACTGGGAAAGGAATGGCACCAGATGCTCAGCATCAGACGTCAGATGTAAGAGTCACAATGGATGTGGGGAAGGAAAGGAGGCTGGAGCTGCAGTAATTGTTCTTGCTGTAACTTCCAACAGTTTCTTTTAGCTTGCATATCTTAGCAGTCCTGTGACGTGACAAGACAAAACCCTTGCCTGCCTGCAAAGCACAGTCGTCCCTCCCAGTGAACGCCAGCACAGCAACAGACTCTGGGACGCCAACCTTAGCAGGTGACAGTCAATTGTGTTGGGTCTGAGTTAAAAGACAGTAGTGATTTTAAATTGTAAATGCATCTACAGGGGATTTTTACCAAGCATTTAAGTTAAGAAACTGTAGACTTCTTACACCACACAGAAAATCAGGCTGTGCCCAGTGCTGTGAATCTAGAGGTTAAAAGAAGTTCACTCAGTCTTCAAGCAGCAGTTGGGACTTAAACAAGAGCTACATTCCTTTAAGTGGGGCAGGCAAAGAGGGGTGGCCTTGATCATGGGTGAAACATTTGTGGTGTTTACATGGCTCTTGAACCAAGCAGATTCTGCCCAAGTGTCCAAGCTATCCCTCTGATTCTTGCTGTGCCTCCTCTGCCACAACAGAACCATCTGTGTTCTCTGTCAGTGGGCGAGTCTGGCTGTTAAATATGATGCTTCTCCACAAATTCCATAAGGAATTTATCCACTGCTATTAAAAAGGCACTGGGTTGCAAAATGTTCTGCTCTCCTACTAGAAATTACAACTTTTAAGTAATTAGGGGTCAGAATATTGTGTTATCTTTTGCTGACGCTTTATGAAACTGTTACTATCCAAAAGTCATGTATTTTTGTCCTTTGTGCTGCTAATTTGTAAGCCAAAGGCTGACTCATGAGGACCCACATACGTTTTGTCTTGTTAGGAATAGAACTAAAACGTGCCAGTTAATGCTAATGAAAGCGAGTGATCCTTTTGCAAAATGGCAGTTCTGTTTAAACAAATGAAATACAAGGAAGGCAACAAATTCTGAGTAACATATAAGAACTAAGCTAGACAAAGAGGTGTGTTGTTTGCACAAAAAGCTTAATGAAATTGCCATTTCCTTCCTCTGCACGCTACACAGACGTAGCAATGAGCAAGTAACTTGATATCTTTGGATTACTCCCAGACTATCTGACTTCATTGCACACTCAGAGGAATGACTGCTGCTGTTTTCATCAGTACCAGGAGTGTGTGGTCAGGTCCTACACTGATCCTGTGGATGGTTACAGGCTGGCCTTTCTAGGATCTTGACTTGCTAATATACTCTGAAGCTGTAATCTTCTCTTTCTCTCAGTTTCTTATAAGCTCTCAGCCTCATGGTTTAACCCTTTAACACTTCCAGTTCTCTCTTGGCTGGAAAGAAGCAGATAAGCTCTCCTACAAAATGAAGCCTTCAGAACAGCTGGTTCTGTAGACTTTTCTGGCTCTGAGCTACGTATAGGGACTATATCACATATTAACCCCAGAAGATGTGTAAGAGTCTGGCAAAGGTTCAAGTTCTTTCTGTGCTGTAACTTGCTAAACAAAAGGAAAAAACTCTGTCAGCAGATGCTGAGACACAATCTGCTGCCCCAAGATCAGAAAAAAGGATACTGAATGAATCAGGCAAGATAAGGGCTTGAAACTGAGAGGTCTTAGATACTGGCGAGTGATACAACCCAAGGACGCAGAGACCATCTTTCTCATGATCTCTGTGGTCAGTGAAGAGTTAGCTGATAGAGCATGAAAGAGTTCCAGCTGAAACGCAGTGCAGACAGACTGTGAAATAGCAAAGCAGATGAAGAAACCTTTTTTTTAATCTGATAGAGGAAGAGCTGGTTCTCTTGCATCACATTGCAGCCTTAGATTTGGGGCTCATTTAATAAAAGAAAAAGGCTGTCTGTCTTTTTTTTTCCTTTGGCTTTGTTTTGTTCAAAAAAGCTCTCTGTCTTTAAAAGCCCATAGTTTTTTTTGTGTTTGCAACAGAAAGGATTCCTGAAATCTTGACATGTCGTGAAACAAGAAACTACTCACTGAAATAAGAAACAAAAAAAAAAACTTAGAGATAATTGGTGTGGCAAAAGTAGCCTACACCAGAACTCTGCGAGGAAACCTGAGGATCTGATCCAAGCAATTATCAGCAACTAGGTCCCCCAATATGTCTCAGTGCTTTCTTATTTTGCTGAGAATTTGTTTTTCTCTTTGTGAAGTACTACATGAAAGAAATGAGCCTGTTTATTCTTAACAGGGGGAAATCCTGATTACTATTACTATCAGGACTCTCTCATGAGAAAGATATGCCCTGGAGTAAATGAAGATGACACACCCTGGCCCGAGACAAGCCACAGAATCTGCATCCATGCATCAGTGTGCACTTTCAGGTCATTTAGTGCAGGTGTACTTGCACTTCCTATGAAAGTGTAAGCATGGAGAGGCATGTTACCCATGTATGTGGCTGCCAGACTTGGCTATCTGGAACATTTCACAGTGGTTTGAAAGTATAAAATACATTAATGAGCATAAGGAAATAGCTGAACTCTCAGAAAATACAGAAATTGAGGTGCTTGGTGTAACCTCCATTAAGTCACTGTGAGTATCCTTTGTGTTATACACTAAGTATCAAATAGAAGTCTACATTTGACTCATTTTCTAATGTTTTAAGCCCAGAAAAACAAAATCATCATTTTTCTGAAGTTCTTTTCCTCATGTACTGCTTGCTCTGTGTACTCCATCAGCTAACAACCTTCCAGGTAAGAAAAGACAGACTGGACTGATGTATTATTGGAAAGCAGGCATTTGCTTCCATCACACAGACTGCTAACATTTTAACTAGGGAAGTAACTAGTAGAAAAGAAATTTAAAAATAAAAACAAAAACACAACAAAATCATAGAATCACAGAATATCCTGCACTGGAAGAGACCCACAAAGATCATGGAGTCCAACTCCTGGCTCCATACAGAATCATCTAAAATTCCAACGCTATGTCTGATAGCATTGTCCAAGCACCCCTTGAACTCTGGCAGCTTGCTGCTGTGACCACTGCCCTGGGCAGCCTGCTCCATGCCCGACCACCCTCTGGTGAAGAACCTTTTCCTAACACCCAACCTGACCCTCCCCTGACACAGCTCCATGCTGTTTCCTCAGGTCCCGTCACTGTCAAATGAGACAAGAGATCAGCACTGCCCCTCACGATGAAGCCATAGGCTGCCAAGAGGCCTCCTCCCAGTCTCCTCTTCTCTGGACCAAGGGACCTCAGCCGCTCCTCAAACATCTTGCCCTCTAGACCCTTCACCATCTTTGTAGCCTTCCTTTGGATGGAATTATTTGAATTGTTTTATGTCCTTGTATTGTGGTGCCTTAAACTGCACACAGTGCTCAAGGTGAGGCTGCACCAGTGCAGAGTGGGACAATCTGTTCCCTCAACCAGCATTAGATATTGGTGGTATTTTGGTGGAGTAATTTGGCGGGACATTTTATTATCTGGCTTCCTCATCCAGATCAGTTTGTCTACCATCTGTGTTTGTGGTTTAGCTCAATCTAAAAAAATGTTGTGCAAGTTACTGGAGAAATTCTCATCAGAGAAGGCAGATGCTAACTGATGGCTGATGCACAATTTCTGAGAGAAGCTAACCTAGCTCTGAACAGTGCCCTTCTTAGTGCGAGAAGGGCAATGCCAACAAGAGCAATGGGTTCATGACAGGTGAACATATGAAGTGAGATATTTATCAACATTTACCTATTGAGTTGTCCTATTGAAAAGTTTAACTTGGCGTGTCATATATATATATTTATGTATTGCCAGTGGTGATTGTAAGGATGTTGAAGCAATGTTTATCTGCAAGCATTCTAGCCAATGGGAAAGGCAGCAGGAGGAATTTGAGGAAAAGCAGTGAAGCAGGAAGGATGTCATGGCAGATAAATATTTGGCTATGCTCCACAGACATTTCGATTCAACCTAGGAGTTGGCAATCGGTGGAAGATTCAGTAAGGTTGGCAGCTGAGGCATCACAGACTCAACAAACTGAATCAGAGGAGCTGACCCAGGACACTCTGATTTCACATACAGGTAAATGGAAGAGCTTGATCTCAGCTGCGTGGCTCAGGATGAATTCCTCTACATTATGTCCTTCATTTTTTTTAATTTGAGCTCTTGAGGCCAGGACTTGTGTCACCTGCTGGCCAGCTGGGCATTCTTGTAACTCGGATTATAATAACTACTCAGGTTGTACTGAGGGGTGTTGTTGATTCTCGAAATGTCACCATTATGTCTGAAGAAAGTTTGTATTTCCTTTCAACAAAAACACCTCTTTCCATTCCGAGAACAGGACAACGCTAATTATTATTATTATCTTGTAAGGGAGTGATAAAACACAGTGACACACATGAGGCAGCTGTCACAGCTTCTCTTGGTCAGCCCATCAGCCCTGTCTGCTTCTTTGCAGCAGATATAATGACAGTGTCATGCTGATGTCAGAGACAGGAAGTGCTGTAGGTGGAGCAGAGCATCGCATAGTTTGTCCTGTTGCCCAAGGCGACTCTGAGTATGCACAGACCTTTGCAAGCTGCGTGAAGGGACATGAGTTTCATGGCCCTTGTCTTGCTTAATTATCATTTCAGCAAGATAATTTATTATTTTTTTTTTTTCTCCCTTCTGTGCCTATTCTTTATAAAGATCTCTCTGGAGGAGAAAAGGTCAACTATGGAAAAAATCATAGCAGAAACTAATGTTAACTAAAGGTTAGGTGATTTCATTTGACTCCTGTGTACACAGCAATTGTGTTTTCTTCTTTGTGATTTATTGTAGAGGGAATAGAAACATCTATATTTAGATTGTCTGAAAGATTTCATTGTAATGGGCTCTTGAGACTTTTTTTTTTTTTTTTGCTTGAATAAGCCTGATGTCTGACAGAAGGACAGCCAGGACAGCCCTGCGGCTGCAGGATGCCTCTGCCTTGCTTATGAAGCCCTATTCAGTTTCTGTCCATGGGAATGATATGTATATCCAGAAAGGTACATGGTCAAACAGGCTGCCTCTTGAATTCAGCAGACAGAATGTCAATCTAACCAAAGTGATCAGTGATTTTTAAAGAGATGTAAGCTCTGCATTTACAGGAAGAGGACAGAAGAGGCACTAAAAATTGCTTTCTCTCTCTTCTCTGACATCTGATAAATGTGAATTTTTACAATGGCCCACATTCTCCATTTGATTTCTAGGAGTGACTGCAGCTACTCCAGACCTAAACAGATATGAGTTACGAAGAAAATACATGTAGAGACTAGAAGATAAAAATAGGAAAAAATTTTATTTGATTCTCTGAAAGCACAAAGAGGCACCCTGGAAGAAAAAATAAAGCCCAGGTTTAGGTGCTGAACACTTTAGGCCTCCTGTTACTTGTTGTTTTACCTAATATAGGCCTTACACCTTCCAGCTACTCAGGATGAGAAGCTGTAAGACCTAAGAATCCCTTGCATCTCTCTATGTGTACTTACTGATACAGTGCTTATACCACCTGTCACATCACCTTCCATTTGGCCTATTGAATCAAACAGGATGGAGCTCAGCCTCTTGGATAAAGGCACTATCAAACAATAATGCAAATGGGAAGCATAGGGGGCTGGAGAGGGAAGACTTATGGAAAGAGATTGATCTAAAGGGAGATTTGAGGTAAAAGTCTGGAGGAGTAGGGAATATCATTTCAGTTGCAACAGGCTGATTGTTGTTGATGAGTACTGGGAAGACAGACATCTCTCACAAACAGGCTTTTGCCTTCTCCTGTCCATTTGTATGCAACACAACACACAGTCACGCTCATGGAGAAAGTGACCTTACACAAGGGAAAGCAAGAGTGAGCCCAACCGCTGTGCTGCTCCAGGGCAGCCAATCCATAGCCGATGCCTCACTGCTAAATTAAGCAACAGGCCAGGGCCTGTAGCAGGCGTGGAATCAAGGCTTCATAAATCAAATTTCCCTGCAGCAGTAGAAGCTTGCAGGGAAAAAAGCAAATAGTGCTTTGTAAACCCATTTCTTTTGTTTGAGGGTTTGTTTTGTTGGGGCTTTATTTGGTGGGTTTGGGTGGGTTTTTTTTGTTTTTTTTTTTTACTTTTTTTGAACAGTTCAGGGCTATTAGTAAATAAATGTTGCAACAGATTTTTACGACATGATAATGGAACATTTATGCATTTGTATTATTACTGAAATATTTGCTGAATCTAAACAGTATTATATGTGCAAAACCCATCTGCAAGAAAACTGAAACAGAAGCGGTATAAATGTTGGATCATAATTATTCCTAATTGTAGAATCTTTAAAGCAAAAAAGAATTGAATCTTTCCACTTGCTGGGCTTGATTTAGCACTTTGTTAGTCAGGTTTTGAACCAGTTACAGAGATGATTTGGAATTCAGCTGGAGTAGTGCAGTGGTGAATAATGGGCATGCTTTATGTACGTACCCCTTGCAGAGCTAGAGATTTTTAGGACATCTAAGATTCACTTCTACAAGGCTGCCAGCAGGGCATCATCTGAATTTCCTCTTAGATTTCCTCTTAAATGAGAAAGTCAGTTCAAATTTACAGGTCAGAGGAAACTTGAAACATATAAGCTGTCAGATACTGAAACAGAACTGAAAGCTTTTGCCACGCAGTTCTGCTGGCTATGTGTGTACGGTATACTTAGTCATAATGTGTAAATGTTTCTCTTATATCGCAGGTGCACATATCTTTATATATGTGCTTATATACATATATCTGCACGACAGATGGCAACAAGAGTATATCCTATCTAACATCACTACAAACTTTCTTTGCAAGAAAACTGTACCCAAAATCTCCTAACAGTGAGATTTCTAGCAATAATTTTGTTGACATATAATATACCGTGAAATCACCTGAGTCAAAAACAAAGAAAGTTTCGTTGTTTAAAGTCTTGTGCAAATATGTATATACGGAATAAGGAACAATGTATGCCAAATGAGTTTACAGTATCCATCACAAGTTATTCTTTGTATGGGACCACTCAGCCTTTTCAGGTGAGCCTGTTTTCTTGGGCCACTGGTTTTATTAGTTTCTTGCTGCAAATAGCAACCACTATGTGGTAAGGTCCATGAAAATATTTCTTGAATCTTTCAAACCTTGAAAAAGTCACCCTTCCCTGTCAATAGAACTTGGAGCACCATGTCTTACCATAAGAAGGGCTTGGTTTTAGTTATAGAAACTGGAAGGCCCACTTCTTGTTTCTGAAGCAGAACTGAGAAACAATTGGTTTTTACATCACCTTTGAAAAGGGAAGTGACAGGGAAGAACTGGGACCTTATCTATTACTCAGGTACAGTTCCACAAAAGCTTAGGCCAATTTAAGTCTATGATCTGGAGGCTTCACCCCTGTACCCACAATTCACTTGAGGTGATGATTTGAGTCCATGATTTGTGAGGAGATGGCTTGGAAAGCTGTTATGGCTAAAATTAATGATTTAGAGACAGATTTTGCCTGGATTAGCCCTCTGGTCCAACAATGCCAACAGTGAGGCAGACAGCACTGTGACCGATGCAAACTGCCCTGAAACTACACTCCCGCATGTCCTTCAGGCAGTCCCCAGGCAAAGACTGAGTCTCTGGTCCTTCTGCCAAAGGATAAGACTAAACGCCATGAAGCAAACTGAATTGAATTTTGTAAATTCTCATATCCTCCACAACATGACAATTGCATGCAAAGCACTGTCAAGGACAGACCTGGAGCATCCTACCTTCCAGACAGCCATGCCTGGGGATTGCTTGGGAAAGTGCTAGCTGGCACGGATAAATTCATGAAATATATGAAGGCATGATGTCCTGGAGCAGATCCTAGTCTAGCAGGTTGCATCAGTGTGTTTTCTCATGCCCAGGAGCTTGAACTTTGCTAGATCAACATTAGTTCTCCAGAATAATCATGGTCCAGCTGCTTGCCCTGTTTTATAGGAAGTCTCTGGGTTGTATAATGATCAGAGTATCTTATAAAGGGAAAAAAAACATCTTAGGTAATTGCTCTTTTTTCTCCCTTCAATTCCTTCTGTATATTTTATATTTCTGAAATGCCTGTCCTTGCTCATGCATCATACAGGCAGGGAAAGTCTTCATGCATGAAACTCCCAGAGGAAATGTCCTGGAGGAGACTAGGCTAATCCCGAGCTCAGTGGCTATGGAGAGCAAGCATATTGCTGTCCTCTATGGAAACAGGATTAAAATGAGTCAGTAAACAGCACATGCAGCACCAGAAAAATCCACACACTGCTGACTTACATGGAAAAGCAATGTCTTGATTACTCTACAAACACCCTGCATCTCTCTTTTATATGAGAGACTCAAAAATAACTCATTTGTCGCAATTCACTTCACAGTTCTCCTAAACTTCTGAAGAGTTGTTAAGATAAAGCTGGCATATCAAGACTTAGCCCATGCAAGGGACTATTTGTTAGAACTATTTGTTAGATGTAAATGTTTCCAATTTACTTTCCCACGTGCAGGTACAACATTGTCTTCAAAGCAAATAATTGACTTAATAATAGAGGACCCTCACGAGGAGAATGTGTGGATGTATGGTATTTCCCAGAAAATTAAACATTTGAAAACTGTGTGTGCCCTAATGTTGTTGTGAGACATTTCTAGCAGTTTGAGGTTTTTTAGAGGGTGGGTGCTGGTGTTTTAACACAGACTCGGTTCTTCTCCCTCTGGAATACTATACAGTTTCCAGTGACTTTCAGAGAAGAATAGGCTTTGTCTTATCTCTCCCTAGCATAGGATGTGTCTTCTTGCATCTCATTTTCTCTCCAGTATTCTACCCTTATACAAGGCTAGCCTGTATCAAGCAGTCAAAAAGCTTTAGAGAAGTAGGAGTCTCAACTTTGACTGATGTTTCAAAGGGCACTATAACTAGCCTAATAGTATAAAGACTCATTTATCTTATGGGAGCATCCCTAATGTCAGAGACTTCAGTCCTCACTGTTAAAGGTTCCAAATCCTCGCGGTCACATTGTACAAGTTTAGGTCATCTGTGTCATTTTCTTTGAAAAATGAGGTACCAGGTGACTCAGGGCACTGCTTGAACTGTCTGTTTCCAGGATCTGCTCTTTGCACGGTGAGATGCATGGCCAGGCAGGGAGAAGGCACACCAGCTCCCAGTTCTGGAGAGCAAGAGGCTGTTTGTGGGGACCAGAGGGAGAAACCTCCCATACTGGGGGAGAAAGCAAGCCTTTCAAAAAGGCTGGCCTTGCTGAGGAAGCCCTGCTATGCGGTATTGGCTTGACCCAATTATTTGTAACCAAGGGTAGAAGGGCATGTGTGTCAAGATGCTTGCCATCTAGCAGAAGTCCTGATCAGCACTGCAGTGCCCTGTAATGGAGATCATACAGCAGCCCATGGTAAACAAGGAAGCACGTACAAATTCTCCGGTGCCTTGCTGCTGCTATCACTGGAGGTGGTATGGTGAATCTGTGCAGTTGTGCAATACAAATGAACGCAGGAGGGAAAATCACTTTCATTTCTCTGGCCTTTTCTCATCAATCTCAGTAAATAAATAGCTTTTTCTCTTCAATCCACTTTTAATGTAAGTAAATGAGACTAAGAAGAATCTGCCTCTTACTGTGCTCATCTGAACCTGAGTCCCTTCTTAGCAAAGGCACTGGGATCAGAGAAGTATTGCCAACTATTAACCTGGACTGAGAGCACAATGGGATTCAGCTTTGATTACATTTTTTAATAAAAAGCCTCAAACTCTTTGGCAGATTCCTTAATGCAATCAAGATATTTTCTTCTATTCCCTATTCACATTTCAAGAGAGACATTCTGTGCATTGGTAATATCCAATTTATTCTAGTTGCGAGTAACATCCTCTGCTAGTGGTCTAAATTGCACCCTTTGCCCTTGGCAGAATTCTTAACAATTCTCCAGCTGCCTATTAAAGCAGTTTCATAAATAGACACACTTCATTAATGTACACTTTTTCAAAGACTAATTGAATCTTTCCAATATATCCCTGAGCAGCCATTGAATTATTTAGCTAGTGGTGGATGTGTGCAAACTCATGGGTAGTGGTGCTGAAGAGTCACCAGTGGCTAAGGTAAAGAACCGGATGTGCTCTGCTTACGTGTTAGCTGAGATGCTTCAGAAGGCTGTGTTCCTGAGAAAGCAAGCAAAACAGGAAGTTCTCCTTATCGGCATCATCTTGCTGTGACAGTGATGCTTGCTTGTGGGGCAGACTTGTCAAAATCATCTGATGAGAATGCACTGGGATAGTGTAAGGCAAACCTAGGTTGAAAGAGGGAGGAATATCAATGGATTCCAGCTCAAAACCTGGCATGGTATCCTGTGGAGAAGAAAGGCATAAATTGCACCATGGCCTTTAATAGAAAACCTTACAACACAAGACTTCCTTGGAAGCATTCTCATTCATTGCAATGACGGTAGGTTCGGTATCAACTCCACATGCAAGTAACTGGCATAATTAGAGGTAAATAAAGAGACTCAAGTGCAGGAAGAGAAAAAATAATCATGAAAGAGTGAGAAAAAAAAAATGAGCAGCACAGGGACCAAGTTCAAAGCCAAGTTCAAAGATAAGCAAGATAGTCACTCTTGCTATATTAAAAATAGCATAGATGAACGTGTATGTAGGGTGGACAGGAAAAAAAAAAATTCATCTCGGTATAAGTTAATCTCGTTAAGACTTACTTTAAAAGAATACTTGCTAATAACTGTCTTCAGTAATTAATGAAGTTATTTTTTATCTTTGTCTGTGTTAAAGGTTGGTGCTGTGTGGGGCTCAAGACAAGTTACACAGGAGCGGAGTTTCTTCCAGAGGACCTGCAATGTGTGAGTCTTTATTATTGACCGTATCACCAAAGTGGCTGTATGCCATCTGTTACAGGCTGCTGCCTATGTGTCAGTTAGCACAATATGCTTAAACACTAGGCACAACCAAATGTCCTGTCCTGAAGAGAGTTCACAAACTGCTTTTCCAAAGAGCAATTTGACCCTTTCTAAAGAAGAGCAGGAATAATGTGAAGTAACTGCATGCTCTGATAAACCTGGGGCCATCCCAGTGGAAAAATCAGCTCTGATGCCTCCTGAAACAGGGTATTGGTGTCTCCTGGGAACAGGATACTTCTGCATATACACGAGTTTAAAGGAATTAGAGCAAGTCTGCAGTGACTACAGCTGCAAGTAATGTTTACCAAACATAGATCAATTTTTTCAAATAGGTTGATGATATCATTTCAGAAAATAATTCACTGCCTTAAAAAAACCCTCTGATTTGAATATTAAGCTATTCTCTAGTAAATTTAAATGGCCACGAGCCTCTCAAACATGATAATTCTCTGTGGAAAATATGAGTTGTATGATAGTCATGTCAAAGTAAAGTGAGCAAGAGCAGAGTCTTATCCACTCTTTGCAATCTGGCAGTTACGATACTGCAGTTTTATGGAGATGGCTATGGCGTGACCTAAAGTAAGCTGACTTTCTCTATTTCTGTAGTCCCTTAACTACCAAAAGTTTCCCAGAGAGTAATGCAGTAAATCTTTTGATTGAGGACTGTGTAGGTGATAAGAATGTCAAGCCATATTTATGCTTTTATTCCCCCATAGCAAGTAAAAATGATTTATATATGGACAAAGTGCTGATATAAAAAGACCTCTATAAATTAAAAATGTTTGTTATTCCAGTGAAATAAAAGTACTGTTTTACTGGAAGTAAGATACACTCTTTTTCCATGCGTCTCGAAGAGGCAACACCAAGAGAGAGTTAAAACTTCTAATCACTTTTGAACATTCAGAAACCTCTTTTTCTGGCTGAACTTCAGTGTGTCTTTCTGGGATCAAAGCTGTCTTACGTCACTATAGCATTCTCAGGGTCTTTGCAGCTCTCAATAATCAGCAAAAGGAGGGGTAGTTTCACAACTGCTTGACGTTGCAGCCACTTGCTTTGTATCTCAGGGCTTTTTGCAGCATCTGGCAATGCTGCCTCGTTCTAAGTCCCCAGGATGCCCATTTAACTTTGTTATGACAGCTTTACGGCTGCTGAAGATTTCTATGTCTTACTGGGCCTTTTAGATCAGCTTTAAGGCTTTATCTACTGCTGAAGGCGGATTCTTATCCATTATGAATTGCCAGAGATCCATTGACTTCAGTCTACTGATAGTGATTTCTCCTCACAGTATTACCAGTTGGCCTCATTTTGATCAAGAGCCTAGCTCAGGTAAAAAGTGTACAATTCTCTCATTTAAATCCAACGTGGTTATGTCCGGGGGACTGAGCATAAAATAGAGGAAGTCTAGCTCCTTTGAAAACAGCAGTCATGCAGCATTAAGAGTTAACCATGCAAAGTCTTAGCCTAGAAGGTTATATCTTTGTGTATACCCACAGAAAGCATTGACCATAATGACTGAGAACTTTACTAGTTTTCGTCTATGACATGGAAGTAACAGAGGAAAGAAAACTACAATTTGTCTTACTCTCTCTCAACCTTGGCACTGTATTCAGTGACCACATCTAGGATCTCACACCAGCTGAGTCTGATGATGAGCAGGAAGGCAGGACTAGCCCCAGGCTTCACAGTTTGTAGTAAATCCATCAGGATGCCATCACAGAAGAGAAAGAGTGGCAGCTGACTCAGAAACATCTAGCACAACTACTGAAAAGATGGGAGGGTGAAAGTTACATCACATGAGGCTTGAGGTCATTCGAATAGGAGCACGGGGAAATGAGATTCAGTGGAGACTCACAAGGGCGAGGCCTGTCTGCATGTTTAATAGTGAGAACAGAGCAAAGAGAGGGCTTTGCAGCTATTTTAGAGTTATTTTAGAGGAGGTAATGTCAGTTATATTGAACACAAAGACAATTTCTGGTACCCATGCATTTCCTTACAAATAACAGGAAAATGATTTCTTGTTCTCCAACTGTGAGGCATTTCTTGCAAGGCTACACTTGACTCACCAAACCCTGCCTATCTCATGTTCAGAAGGGATGTCCCAGATTCCAAAGGAAAAAGCAAACAAACAAAAAAGACATTTAAAGAACATGCAAGCAAAACACCTTACAACTATGTTGATACTTCTAATGCAATTCACAAGCAACCAAAATGGATATGCTTTTAGCTACAACTTGCACAGAGAACAGTGATGACCTATACTGCAGAAAATCCATCTCAAAATACTTTCCATAGGTCTGCAGGTCATAAAAAGCTGGAATTGTACAGAAATGATGCTGTACATATCCCAGAACAATTGGTTGAGTCCTGGCTTGAACAGTCCATGTTTAACTCCTGGCTGTCATGACAGAGTTTGGATGCTGCCTGTAGCAAATAAAGACTTTGAAGGGGCAAGCAACTAAGGAACAGTGGAAAAATCAGCCTAGCAGAAAGAGTTATGAGGACAAACAGTACGGGAGAGACTCACAGGCAAACCTTGTGCATTCAAGTGAAACTAAGCCAGTGTAAGCTCCGTGGTGAGCGCTGTTCGGTGGAGCCCACGGAGAAGGTGCAGAGAGGTCATTTGGGCAGCCCACTGAACGGGGCTGGCTACACATGGGGATGGGGGTGTCCCGTGTGAACAGACTGAGTTGCTTACAGCATGCATGAATGCTTTAATAGAAAATGATCCTGAGAAACAGATGAGAAAGCCCAAGCTACTGTAAATTGAGGAAATGTAAAATTAGTTGGTATGATCAAATGGAGATAGTTACTTCCGTGGTAAGAAAAAGAGCAAAAAAAAAAAAGCAGAAGAAACCTTTTGAAAGATCAAGCTCAGCTTCTATAAAGAGCTACACTGAGCTACATTTGAGCTACAACTAGGCTTTTTTTAGCCAAATATTTAGTTGCTATTTATTTAGACAAATAGAGCAGTTATTACCAGTTTCTGGGATGGGTAATGTTATTAGACCCATGGCTGGGCATGAGATGCAATAGAGGCATGAAAAAGCAAAAAACTGGAAAGATCAAATTTCTTTATTTTAGACAAAACAATATAATAGAGAGATGATTGATAGATTGATGATAACAGATACAATGACAGAAAGAATGGTCAAGAGAAAGTAAATCAGATTTCTTTTAGTAATTCAGGAATAATTGGTGCACAGACTAATGATAATCAGGAACATCACAATACACAAATACATCACAGACACTTGATGCCATACAGTGGCAGGATTCTGGTGAGAACTACTGAATACATACTGGAAACAAGAACATCTACATTTTCATTCTATAAACTGCCTTGAATGAATGTAAAGCTTTCTCTTTCAGAGCAGTATTGATATGTCTAGAGATCATACCAACAGGTGATTTCATTCCAGATTTTTTTTATCTTTTCAGGCAGCTGGTTCTAGACTGACATACAGTATATGTCGTTGTTTCTTGTTTTTATCGTATTTTTTACTTTTAAACAAGAGACTCTGCTCCTCTTCAGTTCTTTTAATCTCCACTCCTTGCTGTTCATAGTACTTACTCTTCATGCTTACACCTATCCATCTTTTATCTACTCACTTTGCAGTATCTATTATATCTGCTTTTCATCCTCATTGTTGTATAAGTCAACATAAAAGCCCCATGTTGTAGGGAAGGCTACAGTGAGCCATAAACAACCTTGGTAGCATCCCAGGGAAGAGTTCTTTTGGTAGCATGAAGTTAGATATTAGGAGGAAATTTTTTACTCATAGGATGGTGGGGCACTGGAATGTGATGCCTGGAAAAGCTGTGGATGTCCCGTCCCTGGAGGTGCTCAAGGCCAGGTTGGATGGCACCCTGGGCAGCCTGATCTGGTGGGTGGCAGTCCTGCCCATAGCAGGGGGTTGGAACTGGATGATCTTTGAGGTCCCTTCCAACCCAAGCCATTCTACGTACGATTCTATGAGAAGTTTCCATCTTGTGTGACAGAATGTGACAGCATAGAAGTAACTGCAGTAGCTTTGCCAAAGGATGTTTCCCTCT
The DNA here is from genome assembly GCA_013396635.1 of Penelope pileata. Lineage (NCBI taxonomy): Eukaryota > Metazoa > Chordata > Aves > Galliformes > Cracidae > Penelope > Penelope pileata. Next base: position 112,668 of record WBMW01002617.1, read on the forward strand.
GGAATAACTTCTACACAGCCAGCTGGTGACGCCCAGGGAAGTAGGCAGAACAGGACTTACAATTACAAAAAAACAGGTTCCTAAATTGTGTACAAATATACAAGCTGTATAGCTGTCCTACTTCAGAGAACTGCATTGGGAAGAGTATTTAATTTCAATTTACATTTACCTGCAACACTCACAAACACTCCTTAGAAGACTTCTGACTGTTTTTCTTATTTCCTGAACTTTTGAAAATATCAAAGACATTTGTATACACAGTTAACATAATGCAACTTGAGACAGGCCTCTGAATCAAGAGCTCCCATGTATCTGGTACTACATTAGCTTAATTTATTCTTCACAGTAAGTGGTGGTTATCTGAGCAGACAGGTTTTCTAGTTGTATTATTTGACATCATTACAGTTGAATATGCACCAGAATACCATGTGGTAAGTACATAATAAATCAGCTCATTATGACTATAATCATTATGATTGTGTGTTGTTCCAGATCTCAGTTCTGTTGACATAAAGAGAGGTAAACAGTATAAATTACTGACTCATCAAATGGTAGTTTTAATTTGTTGAGAAAGCAGAGGGTTATTTTTTTTGCATGGACTCTCTGACTTTTAGAATCACAGTAATAAATATATAGAATATTTGTGATAATGGGAAAAGGAGAATGTGAAATTAATCATACCTAAATGTACTACATAGACACTAAGGGTGAAAATATTAGTACCACAACACGTCAACCAAAAGCTTCCTGTCACATGAAATGAATCAAAGAAACACAGAGTAGTTGAGGGGCTTTTTACTTGAGTGGCCCTCAGCATATGCTGATACATTGAGAAAGCTTTTAAGTCACCTCAGTGCCTGCTCACCTACCCCATATTTGATCAGCTTCTCTATGAGAATCTTACGGGAGTCAATGTCAAAGGCCTCACTGGATTAAAGGAAGATGATATCCACTGCTCTCACTTCATCTACCAAGCCAGTGTTTTAATCATAGAAGTTCTTCAAGTTGCTCAAGCATGGCTTCCCCTTGGTGAAGCCACGCTGACTACTCCTGATGATTTTCAAAGGCATGTAAGTGAGGTAGTTGACCATACAGCCTTGAAAGTCACAGCACTGAGTCATACAGGTTCAGCCGGAAAGACTGGGAAGATTTTCTGTGGGCTATCGTGTCCATCCTTTTAGGGTTGTCAAGGAGGTGGAGGACCTGCCAGAAAACAGCAACGGTAATTCTAAGGCCAAAATTAGATGACTAGGGAGCTTTCTTTGCTCCAGGCCTCTTCATGCTCATGTACTTCAAAACCAGTGCCCAAATGTTTTCCTGCCGAGTTCAGATAAAATCCTATCATGTTTCAATTTCAATTAATCCCGAAGTTGATTTCCAAGGAAGACGAAAGTATTAGCTATAAACACTAGAACAGCTGCAATTTCTCCCTTTGCAAACAGTGGCGGAGCCAAATAAGGGCTAACTAGAGACAAACCTGATTCTAACCTCTCTGTGGTGTGCCATTTCCTCTTGGGCAGGAAAAGTTGGTGTTGAAGGGAATAGCACTAATATTTATCCAGTGATTTGGAACTGAGGAGAAAGATGTAGAAAGGAGAAGATGACAGTGGCATTAAAGCTGCATCAGATGACACATGAAGACTGGCCAGCTTAGAGAATAAACTAATTGGTTGAGTGCCAAGACTGTGATTTTAGTATCCCAGGCTGAGGGAATTGGGTATGAATAACAGAAAGGGTCTCTCTTAGGAATCTAGATAAGTAATTTTATCTTTAGGAAAGTTTGGGAAAACTATAGGAACTGCCCTGAGGTCCGAGGAAGTCTTTGCAGCAGGAAGGCCTGTGAGTGCCTACAGCTACCTCTTCGTAAAAGTCCAATTGCTGACAAAGGAAATTGCATCATCCAGCCTTTCTTCTTCTTAAACAAAAAAGGGGAAGCTTTTCTGTAGTAATATTAATGGCAACAGGATTAATTCTAGGAAGTCTGGCAAAGTTTCTGTAAAAATTAGGTCATTTAGGAGAATAATGAGAGAAGTTTGCCAGCCTGACCTTGTACCCAAGACTCAGACATGACCAGGGTAACGACTAGGCTCTGTAACAGTCCTATGAACCACCAAAAAAGGAGCAAGATTGTAAAGAGAACAAAGTAGATTTAAATTCCCAGGAATCTCTGGCTGTGCTAACACCATCTCTGCTTTTCCTGATAAAGTTTGATGCTGTCCCCGCTCTGTCCTTCCAGTGAGGTTCCCAATGTTTGGGTGTTCAGGCTCTTAAGAGTACTGCTATTTTTTATTTTGGCACGTGTAAAGAAGCAGCTGTTGCTGGTAATTATTGAAAATCTATCTTAAATTTTCCATGGTTAATGACAGCCACATTCAGGCATGAATATTACATATATATGTGCTGACCTTAGTGGCCAATGTTGGGGAATAAATTGCACATGCCATAGCAGGAAACATAAGAATCACAGAGTCACAGAATATCCCAAGTTGGGAGGGCCCACAACAGTCATTAAGTCCAGCTCCTGGCTCCACACAGAACTGCCCAGAAGTCAAACCTTCCATCTGATAGTGTTGTCCAAATGCTCCTTGAACTCCGGCAGCTTGGTGCCATGACCGCTGCCCTGGGCAGCCTGTTCCAGGCCCACACTCTCTGGTGAAGAATCTATTCCCAGTCTCCAACCTGACTCTCCCCTGGCGCAGCTCCATGCCGTTCCCTCGGGTCCTATCACTGTCACCAGAGAGCAGAGATCAGTGCTGCCCCTCCAGTCCCCTCGTAAGGAAGCTGTAGGCTGCCATGAGGCCTTCCTTCAGTTTCCTCTTCTCTGGGCTGAACAAACCAAGTGACCTCAGCTGCTCCTCATATGTCTTAAGCTCTAAACCCTTCACCATCTTTGTAGCCCTCGTTTGGACACTATAATAATTTTATGTCCTTACATCGTGGTGCCCAAACCTGCACACAGTGCTCAAGGTGAGGCTGCACCAGGCAGAGCACAGTGGGACAGCCCCTCCCTTCGCCGTTATGGCAGCGCTGGGCCTGGTGCACCCAGAGTGCGGTTGGCCCTTCTGGCTGCCTGGGCATGCTGCTGACTCAGATTCAACTTGCCGTCAGCCAGAACCCCCCGATCCCTTTCCATGGAGCTGCTCTCCAGCCTCTCATCCCTCAATCTGTACATATACCCAGGGATGGCCCTTCCCAGGAGTAGAATCTGGGACTTGTTCAACTTCATGTGGTTGGTGACTTCCCAGCCCTTTGATATGTCAAGATCTCTCTCTTTGCAAGGCCTCTCTGCTCTCAAGGGAGTCAACAGTTCCTTCCAATTTAGTGTCTTTCACAAACATTATACCTTTGAGTTCTGCATCCAAGTCATTTGCAAAAACACTGGAAATAACTGGACCTAAAATGGAGCCCTATGGAACCCTGTGAGCCAGCAACAACCACTTAACCCATGATCAATAACTGAGCCTGAGGGAGTTCTGCAGGACAGTGAATAAAATGTGTATCCACTAACATGGATCAGGGGAATATGATTTATTGATGTTTATGAGTATTAGAGATTAGAAAATGATTCATTGGGTCTTCTAGTCCACCACGGTTTTTGTTCCCCCAATATTTCCTATGTTGCAAGCCAGGGTAAAAACACGAGCTCTCCTCACAGCTTGTCCTGCATTTTGGAACTCCTGCTTCTATTTACCCATAAAGGAAAGCAGAAGAGTTAGAATCTCCCTGGCTGAAAACCTGCACTCAAATCTCCCGGCACTGCAGAACCATCTCCCGTGATTGAAGCAGATAGAGATAAAATTCCACACTGGTGGGAATAGACTGCAATGAGATCAAAGATTTCCAGACAAATACGAGTCCTAACACAAAATGTTTTTGCTGCTACTATTTCTGTGGAGGTTTGTTAATTTTTTTATTTTTTTTGGTGGCTCGCCGCAGGCAGACCGGACAGCGCTTCGTAGCGGCAGCCAAATTTGCCTACCGAAAACAACAATGCGAACTGAGAGCGTGACAAGAGTTGATCAGCATTTGCATACGCTGCGATCGCACATGCGAATGCGCCTCACCCCGCGAGCAAACGGCTCATTGGGCGCCTAGACAGCTACCCCGAGGCACCCCTCCTCGGCTGACACATGCAGAACTAGCGCAGGTGGATGGGACCGGCGATTTCCTACGTGCAGGTCTGGCCCTTCTGCTGCGGAGCGGTCGTCTTCGCCGCCTGTAGCTTTGTCCCGGGAGCGGGGCGGCCGAGTCCAGCGGAGGCAACTCGGAGCGAGCCCCGGGGCCTCCCGCTCAGCCCCGTGCCCCCGGCGGAGGGCGGGAGTCCCCCGCGTCCCGGGCCGGCG